>JANSTP010274336.1:0-10144 GCA_025330745.1 Cladonema radiatum | reverse complement strand
TAATTTTATTTATTACATTTAGGGCCATCGCTTCACCACTCACGTTTTCATCTAAAATGCAACCTAAATAAGTTACTAAATAAGCTACACATTTGAAGGCCTTAGTTTCTATAAATCAAACCCTTTATAAACTTGAGCACCCTATTCGGTAAAGTAAGTTCAACCTATGAGAAAAAACTAGAGCACTTCTTTCACAGTGCACTCAAGGGCAAAAAGCACAAAATATTTTAAAGCCATTTTTTAAACCATTTTTTATTTTTAAACGGTTTTTGTTTTTGTTTTTTATTTTTTTAATTTTTTATCGAAAACATATTTTAATAAAATGGTATATTTTTTATACAGTTTCAGTTTTTCTCAAAAGTGTTTGTAGCTAATAAAGTTTTTGGAAAAGTCACGAAAAAAATCAAGATATTATCCATAACCGCAATGGCTCTATTATCGGGAAACTAACTGGGAGGGGGGCACATGCATCTTTGAAATTCTATATTTCGACCATAGATGCAATTCACCAGTTGGAATGTATGGGCAGAACCGAATCTCATTGCAAAATAACGGATGTCAAAACAAGGGGACAATCATGCATGAAATTGGACATAGTATAGGTATGTTACTTTATTGTAAGTTCTCAGTGTTAGCTATGATGTAGATATGCTATTTTTACCATATGTTCTCAATATCGGACATAGTATAGATATTCTATCTCTCAATACCAGGCATAGATTAGGTAGGTACAACCTGAAAATTGCGAACCCAAATAGCAAAAAATGAATTCTAGCCAAGAATTAATTTCTTGCATTAAGCAAAATGTTCCTTATTTTAGAAAATATTTACTTGTTTTAAGTATTCTTATCAAGAATATTTTGCTTACCAGAGCGACAAGTAACTTTTTACCAAGGCTTTTTACTTATTTGAAGTAAATTACTACTGAAAACAAGTCTTTTTTTTGCTTGAAATAGGAATCCACCCTTTACTGTGCAATTATCATTTTTTAAGAAAACTAACTTGATGTCCAGATTATAATTTGCATGCTGGCTTTATTCTTTTTATCTTTTTTTTTTAACCTAAAACACTTTATTCTAAGTCTGGATTTGCCTCTATCAACTGAATAGAGTTTCTTTAGGAATAACTGTTAAGTTTTGTCCATATGATGTCATCCATCTCTGAAATTATTGTAATTTATGTTCGCTCAGAAATAAGCTGTGTAAAATATGGTGAACTACCCGGCGTATTACGATGGGAAATTTGATGGGAGTTCTCACTCCCAGGGATTCCCCGTTAGGAGGTTAAAGAGATGGTTTCAGGAGGCTTTTCATTTTTTTTAAATAATTGTTTGAAGTTTATTATATTTCTTTTTTCTGGAATTCTGAAATTTATTTTCACTTTAAGTTTCCTGTAGTACCTAAATAATGTTCAAGTTCAGCGTGATAAATCAAAAGATTCTATTCTTCAACTTATTATAACAAAGTTGGAAAACGGGGTCCCATTTCTTCAGGGTTTAAGTAAACCTTTTTTTTTCTAGAGCCAGGTTCCGAGTCTGATTTGTAGAGGATACTCTGTATAGTGTAGAACATAAATATTTCTCTATTAAGGCGTCATTGTTTTTTTGCCTTGAAAAATATGGTTATTGGATTTACACGCTTTTTTATAAACAACATTTTTATAAGCAACACTAGGCTCAAAATAGCCACTTCTCAAGCAATACCTAAACAACTCTCTGAGCCTCAGAACTCTGAAGGAAGATTTTTTGGGAAGAGAAAGGAAGTTTAGAACAACTTAATAAGAAAACTCCATTGGCCACGTATCTGAGTATCTGAAATACAGACCATTAAATTTTATGAGTCCAATTGTAGTGGAGTAATACAAATGAAACTTTTGAGGTTCTGTTTGATAAGTGAAAATTCTAAAAATAAACAACATCTGAGCAACATGTGACCCTCTAAATCGGTGAATTTCAAGCAACACCTAAGGCTCAAGTAGAAAAAGGCGTTGCTTATTAAAAAAGCGTGTATTACGTACAGGTATTACCGTCAGTGCAATGAGCAGTTTCAGACTTGTGCTACTTTTTTAGGTTTGCAGCATGAACAGTGTCGACCCGATCGTGATCGATATGTAACAATAAACTACAATAACCTAAGTAATAGACGTAAGTAATTCTTTCATTGAATACAGCACTAAAAATGTCTGAAACAATTTTGCTCAATGGCACTTTGTTACTTATTTTGGTCTATTGCTCACTTGCTACTGGCAATAAAATGATGACTGTCATTTGGAGAATATTGAATATAAAATTGATGTTATGAACCAAAAAGATTTTCCAATAAATATCTTGGTTAAGAGATCTGATATTTGAATGATGGGTAGCGAATGTCCAGCGAGAAATTGAATTACGAAGTATGAATAGACCCAATATCACAATATTATGAATATACTGGAAAAAAATCGGTTATATAAGGTTATATAAGTTAATTAAGATAGTCGATGAACTGGAAGACCGACTTGGCTCCGGCAGGAGGACAAATATTAATGTAATTTTTTGACTCATACAAAGTTCTTACTTTTGAGAAAATTTTTTTTTTTATCTGAAAGCCCAGCTGTCACATTTCTTTCAACCCTATTTTGAAAAGACCTTTTTAGGTACCTTAAAAGCAACGGAGAAGGGATAAAACTACCTCCCCCATGTCGCCAATTCTCAACCACATTTCATAAAACTTACGACAAATATAAAGTACCATATCACGTTTTTAAAAACAAAAAATTGACCCAAAACTTTGCGTAACCAGGCGATAACGTCATCAAAATGCCAAAAATATTTTATTTTCTTTGTTTTTGCCTTAAGAAGTCTTTCCAGAAAAGCACAAATAAATCTAAATATATAACAAATTTTATTCCATGTATATATGTTTTAGCTATCTTGACCCTTATCCATTTAAAGTCGGGGTTCGGAGGGGGGGGGGTGGTTGTTCCCAAAATGGTCTCGAAAACTAAGGAAAGATTTGAATTTTTTTTTTTTTCAAATTTTGTTTCTTCTATCTTAAAGAGTATCTAAAATGACGAAGAACTCCAAAATTTCACCTTGTATTGACAATTAGAAAAATTTCAACTTAGAAAAACTGTATTCCTGGATTTATTGATAACACTTGGTTTCAATTTTGGGGGATTTTTCAGAAAGACAGGAATGTTTTTGGAATTGAAATATGGAATTTAGATAAAGTAATCTTAACATCATAATGTTTCTTTAACTTTTACCTTTTAATTGCTTGTTGCATACCTATTATTTTTTAGCAATAATTCATTTTTTTTTTTTTTTTTTTTGTGGTGTAAAAGAAACTCCTGTTTCATTTATTTTTTCCAAACTCCCGGTTTTGTAAACACAATAAATTACTTCTTTCTGCCGATACAACAAAAATTTACCAACATTTTGTGAGATTCAAGTAAGCTTTTGATTGATGCATAGTTTGATAGATTTGAGGCTTTTTATTGTTGACTGACCATAAATAAAGGCGTCAGCAATCAGTGAAATTTTGAGATGGTACCATGGATTAAAATGACCCTTGCATCTACAATAATTCCACAATAAAGTCAAGATTTCAGAAAGTGCTAGATTGTTTGACAGTTTTCCTTGTCTAACATATTTGTAAAAATTCATGATAAACAATCTGAATTATATACCTCATTTCTGCTCTGATTGAAAGATGTCCCAAGTAATATAGTCATGATCTAATACTTCTTGACTTATTAAAATCTACTGATATATATTTAGAGATTAAAATCATGCCAAACATTATCTCATTCTTCGTAAGATTGTCAAGTATTAGTGTGCGAAATTATGCTGTTATTGCTTTATGTTTCCTGAATTATGGTAGCCCATTTCTCATTGGCAAAAAAAGCCTGGCTTGAATAACGATAAGAAACAGCTTTCAGAATTCGTCAAAAATATGTGAAAGCTGGGCTTTTGGGTAAAAAAAATTCCAATATAGGAGAGTAGAACCACTATATTGATAAAAAGCTTGCATCAGGATTTATCCCGCCGCCGGAGCTAAAATGCCCTCTGCTCATGGACTAAGGAGAGTATATTCTTAATTTTTAGCATCTCTAAAAGAAATAATTAACCTCTTAATATTTTTTCAGGATGGGCATTTGCATTCAACATTGACAGAAACATTGATTCACTTGGAACTCCATATGATTTGAAATCTATGATGCATTATAGGTAAGCTGGTTTGTACCTCAAAAGTTCCTCTTATCTGGTAGAAATTCCAAGCAAAGCAAACCTAAGCGGCGAGAAGTATTAGTTCAACTTAACGAAAGACAGATTCACTAATCTGGATGCTAATTTTTGGGCGTAGACTATCTGTATGTAGCATAACGTAGCGTAATTATGGGACGGCATGTTTTATGGCAAAGCTTTCACCCCAAGATGTTTAATCAAAAATGCCATAGATTGATTATTTCTTTATGATTAAGCTCCTGTATGTGTCTTCAACTCCTTACGTGGACCATACAAGAGATTTAAAGGGACATACCTTCTTCTCGAACATTTCTTGATGGGCTTTCTAGATGATTTTGATATAAATAACGCTTTTCATTTACATTTTATACTCTTCTTAGGCACAAAACCACTTCAAAATAAAAAACGTAAACACGGCATGTTGGTGAGGTGAGGCTCACCTTTTGAATGCAAACATACTAATGTCTAGACAACCAAAAGTAGTTAAACTCTCAAATTTTTAGGATCTTTGTATTTTTATAAGTTCTTTCGAATAAGAAATAAAAAGATCGGTGGGAATGTCCTTTTAAGTAAACTTTTTTGCGTTTACGAACGGGAAAAGATACCAAAAACGCTAGTATTTCCTCATTTCCGTGTAGCATGCAATGGTGGACGCAAATATTTCGGGTAAAGAGTATAAAAATTGAGTAGCTTTCAGATTTTGACTTTTCATTAAACACTTTTTGAGGAGCCAAATTGCAACAGGGTAATTTTGGTGATTCCCCTGCTAGCCATCCTAAAGGGCTGCAAAAACAGCTTTGGAAGGAGTTCTCCCATTCACCCAAGAGCCCAATACTCAAGGCTCATAAAGATAAATTGCACATTAAATCGCTGTATTACGAAGTAAAAATAACTCCTTTTAACTATAGCTTGTGGGGCAGCGTTACATTGAAAAAGCTCGAAACTGTTTCAATATTTTTGACCGCGACTGTAGCTTAGCCAAGCCAATTTTCTTTTAAGAAGGAATTCATAAAGAAAAGCAACATTTACGTGCGGTGCGACAAACGGCTTGGTTCGCTTACAGGAAAAATATTATAATATTGTTTGTTCGCTTTAACCAATCAAATCATATAGTTTGGAAGTCATTCCATTGCGATTTTTTGACTCGCAAATCTATTTGTAGTTTTTTGTTTTGAGAATCATTTTAATTTGAAGATCTTCTGCAATCTGCCAACCATCTGATTCATTGTTTTATAAACCAATGAAAATGCTTGCTTTAATTTCTTGATGCTAAATGTTCTTAGTTGTAAACCTGTTCAGTTACGTGCCACTAAAATATGAATATTTGATAACATAGACAAAAACCACATTCGATATGATGTAGTCTTTTCTTCTCTTCTCTGCCTCATTTCCATGTAAGCAAAACCTGATTGGACGAGAAATCCGAATTGTAAAAGTTGGTTGGATAATAAGCAATATAATAACATCGTTTTTCTTGGAAAAGGGATGAGAAATGGAAATTTTTCACTTTAATAAAAGGTTGTATCATCGACGCGGTTTACGTCTATTTTAGCTCTACAGCGTTTGCGAAATCAGGAATGAAAACCATTACAACTAGAGATCGTTCAAAACAACATTTAATTGATACATACAACCGGATTTCGGGATTTAGTGAAACAGATATCAGACAGATCAACCTGATGTATAAAAGCGAATGTGCGAAAGGTAAAGAGAAGAGTATCTTGACCTGATCATTGCCTTCTTTAACAGGTCTTAATTTTGTTGTCAGAAATTACCCAATAAGGAACCCACCATCTAATGTCTCAAGGTCGCGTAGGAACTATGCATTTAAATTTTAGGAAACTTGGTTTTTCCTAAAATTCAAAACTAGAGAATACTAGGACACGCCTGTTTTGTTGAAAAAAACTAGCACTTAAAAGATCTAGGAGGTCGAGCAGATTGGGGATTAAACAGGGTTTAGACAGAGAGGAGTTAAGATTACTGACAAAAAAAATTCAATTACTTCATAATCTTAGAAATCTGCCATCTTGCTATAACGTTCTTGGTCATGAAATTGATCACCAGTTGACTGCACGATTGGCTATCAGACAAAGTCAATTTGGAAAAGGTTGCCAATGATTAGTTCTCAAGAATGAAATCCTTTTTTAAAAGTATCAGACTAGTCTCAAATCTCAAATAAATTTATTGTCAAAACCCATAATAGTAGGGGTGGGCAGTGTTAAACGATGTCTTATTTGTTGCTTGTTCGTACACTTCTATAATCAGTATAATAAGCCACGGTCTTTCAGGTACTGGTACAGGTACTGGAACAGGTGGTGGAAACAACTGTCGGGATGATGACCCATCCTGTCGCAGCTGGGCCAATAGCGGATATTGCTATAATAACAGCAGAGTCAGGGAAATGTGTTGTGCGTCATGTAAGTATTATTGTCACATCATATTTTAATTGATCGGATAGCATTAACGTTATTTATTTTTAAAATTGAAAACACTTATATTTTCCTATTATAAGAAAAATTTTGCATATAAATCAGTTAATAAGTTTTATTTAGCAATTCAAACGGGTGGTATATCAACAGGTTACCAAAACAGAATTGGGCTGGTCAATATGGTCTTCTATACTAATATGGGAAAAGTTAGGGTTTGGATTGAGTGAAGTGAGTAATATTAGGTATTCCTTTTGTAGGGAAATGACAGAAAACATCTAGAGACTTGTCTTCCAAAGACAAAAAGAAAAATGTTCTTACTTGGGTATAGAACAAACCATAGACTAGCATAAACTGGTAAAAGTGATCAATGCCCCAAAAATAATTTTAGATACTATGAGAGAGTTTTGAAAAGATAATTATCGCTGTCATTTTTTGAAGTTATCCTCGAATCAAATATTTTTTCGAAATTTCCCTTCTGAGCTTTCAAATACGAGGTGATGGCTTTCCTGCTTTTTTTTACTCTAAAAACTACAACTGAATCAACATTGAATAATTGAATACAGAGGTTCAAGGGTTCCTTTTTATTTTTTAGGTAAGAAATATGGAAAGTAATTGACTCATCGTTGGAGATTCATTATCATCAACTGGATTCACCATAATGTCACCACTTATCAAATTCTCAAATATGGCAAATAAATAGTGAACCTTAAAGCAATGACTTTTTTATGCATTATTTCCTGTAATTAATAGCAATATTGCTAATTCTAAGTATATTTTAACTATATATTAAGTAATTTAATAAAGCAGGCACGTCAAAACTGGAGACCAGGGTGCACAGTCCTCCCCACGTTAAAGCAGAATTTTTTATTTTTTTTTTAATTTTTTCTTATTCAGATTCATAAAAACTGCCCATTGGCCATCAAGACCCCTGTGGCAAGAATCAACAATCTTATTGTCAGAAATTTTCTGCATAAAGTACAATATCAATGCTGTAACTCTATAATTTAACTGTAAACTGCAAGCCTATAACAAAGAAACTATGACTACAAAACAAAGGCAGGAAAACTTAAGAGATTCAACAAAGGTGAATTCAACAAACTAAAATTCTGGTGCTTTTCAAGTACCTCCAATGACAAGTTTTTCTTAAAGGTTTTCTGAACTTACTTAATTAGGAAAGTATCTACTTTTTCTAGTTAGACCAAGTCTCACTATAATAGATTATTCATATATCACGTAAATACAATATATTTGTTATAATATTTAATCACATTAATCAAAATTATCTACTTTCAGTTGTCTCCTATTGTTTCAAAATATTTTAAAATTTCAAATGAGTTATTTATATTAAAGAATTCTCAGTATGATTTCGGCTAATCTCGAAGGAACTAAATAGAGCACTTTTTGAGCAATCTTGAAACAAACATATGCAAGCACTTGAGAACACATACCAATTTGAAGCTATAAATACCACCTCAAAGACTCAGAATAACACACATTTTCTCAGAATGCATCTATTGCCTGCTCTTGTGCTTCATCTAAATGAAAGGCTACATCAGGATACTTATTGACGGGTACGGTCTACTTGTCCGATACCCACTTGTACGACACTCACTTGTCCGACAATTTTCGGATAGCTGACTTGTCGGATAAGTGAGATTTACACTTGTCCGACAATTAACTCATCCGACACCTCATCTATCCGATAGTTGATCCAATATATCATCAATTTTATTCATTCAATATTCAATATTTATTCTAAAATGTTTTTTTTTAACCTTTGTTAATGCAAGCAGGTTTTTGCATCTTTCAATCCCTTTGTCAAAGACACTTTAGGAAATGGACATATGATAAACACAATTTTTAAAGGGCACTTAACACAAAAGTTGTGTCTTTCCTTAATTTTTCTAATCTTGATTCCACCAAAAGAAGGAGCCCTGGGAACGAAATTGAATTTTTTGATGATGATTTTCTTCTGGTTGACCCTGAAGTGCCTTGCTCGTGAACTAAATAAATACTAGTAGTGATCTGTTAGAAGTAGGTTTATTAGATTTTTACATTGGATACACACTAAATAAAAAAAACACATTGAAAGTTATGATATCACTTATAATTATTTAGTTCTGGACCAATTAAAGAAACTCGTTTTGAAACTCAGTAAACCTGCCACAAAAAGAATTGTAACAGTTTTTTATTGCTTGTTTTTTGGTTTCATTTGGCCTATTTTCAACTTACTGATTTAATAAAAGACATGGTGCAGTTGCAATTTTGTCTAGTCGGACTTTAGAACAGTCGATATTAGAGCCTGTCGATGAAGTGAGTATCTCGTTTTTACGACATAACTTTTTTCAACAAATGTAGTACAAATGCAATGTCGGACAAGCGAGTGTCGGACATCTGAGGACCTCCCTTAATTTATTGACGCCTGACGATTAAAAAGACCATTATCCCAATTTTAAACATTTTGTCGGCAATCGAATCATGGATAAAGCTCCAATTATGTGAAGAATTCAAAGTTTTTCACCATAGAATGAAAACTCAACAGAACCTTCCCTAATGTCCCTCGAAATTACTTGCTTTAGTAGGGTGTATAAGCTACGATAAGATTTTCCTTGGATTTTTCTTTCGAACAAAGATTTGACCAAATTATTTTCAAGGGTGTTAATGTACCTTTAATACGATTTCTGACAGATTTTCATCATCACTTTTTTGCATTTTATCAACAACCATTTAAAAAATATATTGCAGGATTAATTTGAGCAAAGAGAATTCAGTTACTATTTCATGAAAAGAAAATTATTTTTCAATTCATTTTCATTCAGTTTAGATCTTATATTGATTTAGAGGCAAAAATTTGCATATGGAATCGAATCTCTAATACCGCCTAAAAACCAAGCTTAAAGGCAGCTTCCCGCCAAATTTTTTTTGCCATATTTCGATAGAGTTTTGCATTTTGGCAAATCACTGAAAATTTCGTATGAAAGGTCCATTTGGTTATAGAGTTATGGACCTTCAAAGTTGAGCAAAAAGGTCTTTTTTGTTTGTTTACATTTGTGAATTATTGAACTTTCTTTGTTTTTTCTTCTTTTCCGAAAAGATCAGGTGGTTATATCTCCAAAAATAGTGCGTATTTTTCAAGGAAATTTTCAGAATAAAACAAAATTTATTTCTGTAATGAACAATCGAATAGAAGTTTCGGCGGAAATGTACCCTTGAGCCTTCATGTCAATTTTTGACATAAATATCATTGGAAAAGCCATGTTTTCCTTAAATGAAATTCGTAAATTGGAGGTTGGCATAGTTTCTGAAAGTTTCCTATAAAGAAGAACTCAAAAGGTAAACAAATCCTTTACTTGTCATTATAAGCGACATATAAACATGTTTAAACTATAGGTCATGTCTTTTTATGTCTTACTAGCTGCACGCAGCGTCGTATTGGCCTGCTAACGCAGTCCCAGATCGCTGCGCGATCCTATACCATCAAGCTGTA
>JANSTP010274325.1:0-10145 GCA_025330745.1 Cladonema radiatum | reverse complement strand
ATATTATAGAGCGAGGTTTATTTTTGACCCAAGAAGCTCTACCAAATCCGTTAATGGTCAGGTAATGATGAGATTTAGCATTGAAACAAAACTCTATTATTTAATTAAGAACCTGAATAAGTTTGCAGTGTGATATTTTGGTGTAAAGTGTAGAATAATCAAATGTACTGACGGATACAGCTTTTGTTATGGCATGGAAGGTACCTTTGGGCAAAGAAATTTTTAGAGCGCATTGCGCTTCTTGTCTTTGTCGTTTTGATGAATAACTTTCGAACTTCAAGCAATTTTTTATTTCATAAGTTACAAATAGGGTGCTGTTGTTTCTGTTGTTATTACCACTTTTATCGAGTTAGCGAATTGAATTGGAACATGTATAATATTTCCATGAACGAATTCAGAACCTACGAATAAAGGCTAGACTAGGACTTAAAGGACTTTTGTCGTGTGCGATTGAATTTTCATATGTTACGAATAACATGGTGTTGTGTTGACGGGCTTTTACCGATTCAATGAATTAATTTGGAGCATGACCCATATTGTTCCGATGAATAAATTTGGAACATTCAAATAAATTATTTATTCAAAAGTTGAAAATAAATGTGGGGTGCTATCGAAAGACTTTTGTTCTGTGCGAATGAATTAATTAAGAAAATTAACTACATTGTTTTGATGAATAAATCTAGAACGTTCGAAAATATTGTCTATTTCAAAAATAAAGTTTTGTCTAAAATAAGGTTTTGTGTTATCAAAGACCTTTCGTGTCGAGTTAACAAATTGTCGAGTTAATGAATAAATATAGAATGTCCGAACAAATTATTACCTCTAATTTTGGAATTTCTAATGACCTTATTGAATTAGATAGCAACTTATCTAAGATAATTTAAAATCTTCCTCAGATAGCCACTTTTTAAGGCATATTTCTTCTTTACTAGTTATCAGAAACGAGTTGCAATAAATACAAAGCTTTTGGAGAAATTGCTTTATTCTGGGCTCACTGAGTGAAACTGATCCGTTTTTTACTTTGGGAGAAAAATAATAAAACAGGATGTTTCTAGTGAAATCTTTTTGATCTTAATATCCAATAATTCGCTGACGCGTGGGAAGCCGGAAAAGCCGAGTAGACAAGTAATCAAAAATCTTAATCAGATTTTCAGATTTTCCAAATAAAGTCGCCAGTTGAGTCGTAGCTTCCGAGGATACTAGTGGAACTTATCAGTCTCATAGCTCCCTAAAAGTGCCTTTTTAACGAAGGGACTGTCGGTTGGTTATTGTAAACCAGCAAAATTATGACCCCAACAACATATAGATCAGAAAGCAGTAGTTACTGATCCTATTGTTGCTTTGGTACCTTTCAAATCGTTGAGATCAGTAGCTATGTGAAAAGGGTCGGCAGGACATGGGTTAACTTCAGAAATGGGAGAAACTCATAATCATTAACGGTCTTATAACTACGTTGCAAAGAATGTTATAAAAGCTTATTTTATCTGCAAGAAGTTTGAAGGACGTCCGTACAAATATCCAATATCACGAACCCTTCCATCGAAGCATTTAACAGTATGCCACGCATTTTCAAACATTGGCGTTGATTATTGTGGTCCGGGATGTATTAAGTACGGTCCTACCGATGATTTTACGAAAAATTGTTGGATTCCATTTGTTGCGTGCTGCTCTTCATTTGCCTAGATGTTGCAACGTCCTCATCTGGTTCTGACGGTGTGAAGGCGTTAAAACAATTTTGTTGTAGTACGTTATGGACCCCTACTTTCATTGTTTCAGACAATGGTCTAAACTTTATTGCGAAAGAAACAAAAGCTTTTTCCGCCCTTAACGGTATTCAATGGAATTATAATTTAGAAAAAGTTCCTCGGATGGGAGGGTTTTTTGAAACACTTATAAAATCAACAAAAAGATGTTTGAAGAAGTGTATGAATAGCGCCATACTTACGTACAAACAGTTGTTAAAGTTGTTAACCAAAATTCAGTGTGCCATAAACAACAGACAGTTCACGCATGATTATGACGAAATGAGAGCTGAAATTTTGACTCCTAACCATCTTATCTTCGGACGTTCGCTACGGAGTAATAAATATGTCGAAAATTCAAGTATCAGTAAAATGCATAAAAAGAATACAAAAAGCATTGAATTTGTACTGGCGACAATGGAATACTGAATATTTGCCTATGATATGGGGTCAATATAGTTATGTAAAGCAAACATTCCACCTCTACTCAACAACAATAAAGTTAAACAGAAAAAATAATCTATCACAGTACTTTTGCACACTAAAAGGGTCGGTATAAGTATTACTTACTATATTGAATACTTTGAACGGCTTTGTTTTTTAATGATTCGATTTTTGTTTTATGGTCATTATTGTTGATTTTTTTAAAAGCTACTAAGATGATCAATACACTTTGTAAATTAAGATTCTAAATTAGGCTTGATTCAAGCATGATTTTTAATTTTCTAATATTAACGAAGAATGGGATTCAGTAAGCAGGGGAGGGAAAAGTTAGTAATCAATGAAGTGCATCAATAAAGAAAAAAGTTGAAAATTTTATTGAATTAAATTCTCAATTTTATAAAACCTTTGGGATATTGAAATTTTCATTTGTTAGACAGTTCATATTTCTGAAAAAATAGACATTTTTGGACCAGTGAATTGTCGAGATATTGGTCTGTCGCATTAAAATGAGGTTCAAAAGTCCGAATTCTCGATTCTTAGAAAAAACGATTATTCTTGCGACTAATTTGTTGTCGGGAAAACGAGTTGTCAGACTTTTGAGTACAAGCCGTTTTGAAAGAGGGATGTTTTACACCTTAATAAGAATAAGTTTACGTTTAAGACTAAGACTCAGTTTTAAAACTTAGTTTAAGACAAAGTTTTAAGACTGTTTATATTAATTTAGACAGTAATGAAGACAGATTTTATTAATATATAACCTCCGACCGAGTCATTGGTGTTTACTTGGATTAGTTAAATTTGAATTAATTCATGCTCTTGTTCGGCATACATATTGGTAGAATAATTTAATAGTTTTACTTATCTAATGAGTTTTCCCGAGAGTTTTCAATGCATACGAAAGCATTAAAGCAAATAACATATCTACAGAAGTTACTCCCATAAATACATTGAAATCACTCTGTTACTCTTTTAGGTTAGAATGGAAACCATAATCAACTCTCGATATGTGGAATCACTAAAAAACCTAAAAATTTATTTTGAAATAATGAGATTTTGAGTTATTCAGTTACAATGAGTTTTTGAGTTATGTCCCGAATCTGAGTTAATCGAGGTATCAAGGTTGGAGTTGCCAAAAATTTACTGCTTGGAATTTACTGTCTAAATTCGACTATTGGCCACAGTCTACTCCACTTCTAAACTAACTTGAAAGCCGATGTTTTTTTGAACGAGATATTGTACATCCAAATGAAAACAGTGGTAAAACAAAATAACAGTGAAAAAAATGTAAGGAAATTAATTAAAACAAATAATAAATTTATTGTTAAATTTTTAATCAAACTGAAGAGCTCCTACTCCAAAAGCTTAATTGATATTGAAAGTTTCGATATAATTGAAAAAGATAAAAATTAATGTAAAGTTAAAAAAAATCGGAAAAATATTCTAAATAGAAATGGAAAAAAGAGTGAAAAAATAATACGAAATAGAAAAAAAGAAATTAAAAATATTCTCCCTTCTGGAAAAAGAAGAAAAAGCTGCATAGAATACTACTGATTACTATTTCATAATGGTATTAGCTAATAGTTTAATTTCGGTCTTTTTGGTATTTTGGTGCTTTTCATCAGTTGCAAGCTATACACTTCATTTCAATTTTGCAGGACCTCCGTATGTTATTGGTGTATTGCAGGAAAAAAACTTATCGAGTAGTAAATTAAATCAATTATCACTTTCAAATTACTTTAACTTCAGAGATTTTGAAAGAGCAATATGCTTCGAGAACAACACATGTTTGTCAGTAAATGGATGGAAATTCTCTTTACCCGGATATTATTTGTTTACAGTTACCAATTTCAGAGATTTGCTACAACTTTGTGTAGATATTCTTTTAGATGAGAATATTGGTTATCCAAGAAAAGCATATTATATTAAACTTGATGTGAAGAAAACGAAATACTTTGTAGAAATAATGTCGAAGTCTATTGAAGAAACATTTATATATGACGGAGTAAACCTCTATAACAAGAGTATGGTCAATAATTACCCTCACTACTGTCCTTATTATGATCGCCCCAAAGATACATTTATAAGAATAGTTGAGACTAATGTAGTAATTACTGTGATATTTCTAGAGGTTTTTAGACACAACGTAAGCAAGAATGTAAAAAAGATTATTGATGTCCTGGACCAAAGAATTACTGATTTCAGTTACAGCTTTTTCCAAATTTCGGTTCTTGATCAAAATTTTGGGAAAGTTTTTGAAGAAATTAGTGACTTCAAGCTCGTAAACGTTTTATACGTTAATATTCTTACTGATGTGCTCCACAATGAAACTCTTTTATTACTTATTAATCTGGACAAATATAATTTATATAACAAGACAAAAATTTTCTTTGAAACACTGCAAAGAGACACTGTTCAGGATTTTGTTAATTATTATCCAGATAAAATAAAGTTGTTCAAAAAAATTTCCATAAATAGACCATTATACAAGTCATCGACAAATTTCTCAGAAAGATCAACCGAACCAAACGAGTTTTTACAGTTTTTATATGTATTCAGGTTTGTGCATGCCTACATTTCAATGTGTCAATTTCGAAGGTCACCAAATATGTATATCGGCAAAGTGTGGTTTTCCGGGAATAATTTTAAGGGATTTTTTTTTCCTTCTGCATTTGATTATAATTTTAGATATCAAGGTAAAAATCATGGGTTTCTCAACTGCTCACCAGGTACATATGCCTCTAAAAGAAAAGAAGTTATAAACTACTACATTCCTTTGGAAAAATTAACAAAATGTCAGCCGTGTGAAAAAGGCTTCATTAAAAAACTGTATGGACCACAAACCTGTTCGAAATGCGTTGATCATGAAACATCAAATATACAGAAAAATGATTGTGTTGACCCATATCGTACAGTATATTTGCAGTATGACTCATTGTATGGTCAATATGTTATTGGAACATCATCTGTTTGTTCTGCAATCGATGCAATTTTCATATCATTCTTTGTTTACTACAGAAGAACACCAGTTGTCATTTCAAGTAACTTTATAATGACAATCATACACTTAGCATCACATCTTCTGTACAATATTGTCATCGTCCTTTTATTTATTTTGAAACCATCTGAAGTTATTTGCGAAAACAGGCATTTTGGTATTGCAACATTTGCATCTATTGGGTACGGAATAACATTTGTAAAATCACGACGATTATTGAAGGTTTTTAGTTTACGTTGTTTAGTGACTGAGACGAAAAAATTGTTATCATATGTTCAGGACTATTCGATTGTCGGTACACTCATTTTAGTGCAAATTATTATTGCCTTTTTACTGAAAGAATTGACGAACCCAAACACAACCTTTGTTAAATACGAGTACACGGAAAGAATTTTGGTATGCCTGAATGACAAAATAATATTTTATCAAGTATTATCTACTGCTATTCTATCCATACCATGTATTATCAACGGAATCAGAGCACGAACTTTACCAGATTGTTACAAAGAGACACAGTTCATAATTTTTGCAATGTTCTCATCTAATTTAGTATACATAATGTTACCATTGCTCTACTTCAGTGAAGACAATCTTATAAAGAGATCGTTTATAATGTGTGTTTGTTTGCTTATTGCAAATCATGTTCTCGTTGCTGTGATGTTTGGATATAAGATTTGGATGTTAATAGCAAAGAAAACGGAAAATACAAAAGAGAGATTTCGAAATGAAGTGTTTCAGTACAACAGAGAACTTGTGACTAGACATTAAAAGTTATAGAGCAAATATGTTTGCAAGCTAAGATTGAATGACAAAATTCGGTTTTACTTTGATAATAAAATGTCATGCAAGAAGTAGACTATTTGTAAAGTAGTATTTTCGTATTTTCGTTAATTTTTAATGTGTAAGAAATTTCGGTATGTTACTCCTAAAAGCAAGAATGTCAGGAAAAAATATTTGGAAGAGCAAAGTGAGATTTTTAAATCCCAATCCTTTTCCCCGTTTTATTCCTTATGCTTAATGCATATTTATCGAGCGTGCTAAATTGCGTGGCTTACGTGCTAACGTGGGTTGGGTTATGTGGGTACGTGCTTGCAAGAGTTACGTGGGTGACGTGGGTGACGTGGGTCTTTAAAAAAAGTTATGTGGGTTACGTGGGTTCGTGGGTGGCGTTTGTACGTGGGTCTTTTGAAAATTTACATGGGTCACGTGGGTACATGGGTTGCGTGCCTATGTGGGTCGTTTGAAAATTTACGTGGATCGCATGGGTTACGGGGGTCCAATTTTTTTGCGTAAGTCAATTTTCTATTTATTTACTTTCTTCAAGGTCTTAGTAGAAGGAAAATAGCCACAGTGCATTATTGCGAATTAACTAAAACTGTATAATGTTAAGATATGCTTTAGGACATTGCCATATGAACACCGAAAATATTATATTAATAAGGAAGGTAATATCTAAGTCGCAAGAAGTCTTCTGATTTTCGATGTCACTATATTTTCAGACAGAAGGTAGAAGAAGCGTTTTCTAGAGGTTGGAATGAAGCCCCTTCCACGCCCTTTCGATTGGTTTTATGCCTTTCTTAATATTAAAGAGAATTAAAGAGAAGACTTTAAAATTAAGGGCTCCTTGCAGAGTTCAGAAAAGAACGTTGAAAGCGATCCTTCGATCAAATGAAGGCTGACAACAGTGATCAGGTGTCCCTTGTGATACAGAATAACCACCGCTTGCCAGAGGATAGGCAAAATAATTTACCTGGAGTTGATGCTCCAGAGGCTAATCATATACCTCGTGCATTTTCAACAGAAGATCCTCCTCGAGATACCGACTCAAATGCAGATGACTTTTCAGATCTGTTAGGCCCTAAGAAAGGCAATCCTCAGTGACAGTCAGAAGTTGATATTTGTGGGGAATTTCTAGATGAAATTGACAAAGAAACTCATTTATTAAAACTGGGTTTGACGCTGCAGGACATCGGTAAAGCAGCTGGATGGTCGTCAGAATCGGTGTTTGCAAAATATTATAACAAGCCTATTGTAAATAGTTTCAGCAATACACTTTTACGTTCTTAATTGTGTGCTTTGACTTGCTTTACTTCCCTGAGTTGTTAAGGCTTTAAAATCTCATATGAACTCTGGCCAGGGTGCCGGCACCGGAGAGGCGAAATAATTTAGCCGATTAAACAAATACAATGCAGTTTGATCTAAATTATTTTCCCTTTTAAGTGCCCATCCTGGCCAGAGTTCATGTGCCCTCCTCCGACCCTAGTACAATTTGTGTTTAACAACTCATTCTATCGGATTTTTAAGAAGGATTTCAAGAGGACTGGGTCGCTCTCACATGAACTCTGGCCAGGGTGGGCACATACAATGGGAAATAGTTTAGATCAAACTGCATTGTATTTGTTTAATCAGCTAAATTTTACCCTATCCCTGGAGGTACATGTGATTGAGATTTTAGCAAAAGATGGGAATCTTCGTCACATATAAGATGGTTGTCACATATTTTAATCTAAAGAAAGAAAGGTTCAATAACACCAGAATGAAAAAGGTCCTGCTAGCCAGGCCCCGTTTAACTTCTTAAGTTAGAAGTTCAGATGACCTTACCACGCCTAGAGGGGGAATCGAAACGCTAGCTATTACAGTCCAAGTTCTTAAGCCAGCTCTCCTCTACAGTTCAAGAACTGTCTGTCAGAGCTAACCACTGCAGCACTAACAATTAAAAGTCCACGTTTTTAGTCGAAGTTTGATTATGTATAGGACTTCTATAGTTCTAAGAGGGGCACATCAGGCTAACTGAATTACGGAATGTTTTCCCCTGGAATTTTTGCCGCCAAAAGCTTTGCCACCGTATTTTTGCCACAAGTAATTTTGACACTTGCATGTTTTATGACTGGTAATTTTGCCACCAAGATCATTTTTTGCAAAATTTTGCCACTCAGTCAAATACAGTGGCAATATAGCAAATATCAACGTTAAGCAAAAACCTCAGAGAGAGTCAGTCAAAAAATATGAAGTAGCAAAAATTAATACTTAAAACAAAAATCAATACTTAAAACTGATTGGGACTTGGACTTGGTGCCACCTTGGGTCAATATGTGACGTCGTATTTGGGAATATTTACTACATCACATTTATTAATTCAATAAAATTGAGTAAGTGCGTTGTCAGATTTTATCCAGGTTTACAATTGCTCGAGCGACTTGACAACTCGCAAAACAAGATTTTGCCGCCAATCTAACCTTATGAGAACGTTCTGTAGCTACGAGTCTTAATATTCATCATGGCTCTTACTTTTGTTAGAAAATTTACGTGCGTGCGTGACTTTTATGATGACGTAAGAAATATTTATTAAGCGTTCTAAAAGAAAATTTTGAATGAAGAAAAATGTAGATCACGGACTTGTAAATATTAAAAACGCAAGTTCAGAAAGCTCGTCCTTAACTTTTCCTTCCTACATATGTCCTTAGTCATTCTTTCTTTTCAAGATTACGAAAAACAAAAACGATTTTTACAGGTTTAAGAACTCATAGGGCCGACCCAGTAATATAGTTTTTTCATAAATAAGTAAATAGCCAGTCACGTATTTTATAACACTAGGCTGTCAGGGGAAAATTACTTGATTTGCACGAAACCAAAACAAAAATTTATTTAGCCACTATCATTATCTATTTTATATTTAATTTTTTTGTGTGTATGTGGGAGGGGGTGAGAGGGAGGAGAAGGAAGGAGTTAGGGCTCAACAGTCCCCCTTCCCCTTTCAGAAAAAAAATTTAAATTTCTAAAAACTAGAAACACAATTGACCTCGAATTTTTACTGTAGACTAAAAGTTGTGTGCAACTTTTGAACGATACATTCTCAAGCCCCAGTTCGTTGAGGTTGGATTTTTGAAAAGTATGGTATGTTTCGAGACTATCCAGTTGTAGTATTTCCAGTCTGAGAATGTGGCAAAATTACGGTGGCAAAAATACCGACTTTAATTTTCTTAGTGGAAAATTTACCGGTGGCAAAATTGCGCTTGCAAAACTTCCCGTGGCAAAACCCCCAGTGGCAACCTTCTTGAGCATGCTGCCGGTTAATTAACAATATATAATCAGTAAAACCGACCCAGAACTCAAATAACACACATTTATTCCCACATTAACATGTAACCTAGTAAGAACCCAGAACCCAGTAATAATAGACCCACAATACTCAAGTAGCCTTTTCAAATCCACAAAATTTTGGCCCACGCAACCCACGTAATGTTTCAAAGGACCCACGTACGCACGCAACCCACGTACCCAGGTAACCCATGTAATTTTTTAAAAGACCCACGTACCCACGTCACCCCCGAACTCACGTAACCCATGTAATTTTTCTAAAGACCCACGTGTACCCTACTTTTATATGGTGATTCTAACTTATGTGATTCTGATAATCAACTAATAATAAGATTTACTTTGAAGTTTTTAAAGGCTATGAAAAGTTTCTCAATTCCGCTTCATTTCTGAATTAGACAAGATCTCCTCAAATGTTTTTTTATTTCTTGTCTATGTATATTTGTTAACGCTCTTGCTCTAAATGAGAGAGCAGAGTATTGTCCCTTTTGTCGTCCCCGTTTTTATTTATTTTTTATTTTTTTATTTTATTATCTTGTGTGTCATATGTATTATTAATTGTATTTACAGAGAAAAAAAAAAAAAAAAACACGTAACTCACGCGAGCACGTACCCACGTAACTCACGAACCCATGTAACCCACGCCAGCACGTAACACACGCAATTTAGCAAACTCTGCTAAATGCATATTTTCAAAACCTATAAGGTTTGGAGTCATATAAGGACTTTGGTATTTGGACTTATAGTCATATAAGGACTTTTGGACTTTGATATTTAGCAAAATGGTGCAGAATGCTCATAGCAAATGTGATATACCCATTCTCAGCTAAATCAAAGAGTATTAATAATTATTTATAAATCCATTATAG
>JANSTP010274314.1:0-10146 GCA_025330745.1 Cladonema radiatum | reverse complement strand
ACAATTGGGACACCTTCAATGTGAACAAATTGGTGTCGACCATACTGCTCTAGTTCCTTGCGTTTTTGACTAAAAGATAAAAGATTCAAGACCTTTCAATAATGGTCCGAAGAATTACCGCCACATAATACGAGTTGCTACATTAACAGCGACCGCTGAATTTGTGACAGAATGTTCAACCTCTTCTATTTGATGGTGATAATTTCTTGCTCATCATGGTGCATGGTGGTTATCATCATGGTGCATGGTGCATGCATTCTTGTCAGGTTTTGCAAGTTGGACACCTGTTTCATATTAACTTTTTCAAATTGTATATATGTTTAATTGAATGAAATCTGTGAAATGAAATTTAATGGCCTTTGCTGCTATCAGCACTTTTATTTACGGCACTGTTAATTCTATATTCAAATAAACTTGTGGCAAGATCTACTTTCATTCCATTTTGAAAAAGCTTTTATTGGATTATAGTTGAAGTGTTTATGAATCATTGGAAATATCTTAAGTGCGGACCTCCAATCTTCTAACACTGTTGAAATTGTAAAATTGTGATGCATATATGGTTAATCCAGAAGAAATCGGAAAGATCGTTTTTGGATGGTTACGCAGGTAATTAACAGTCTTTTAATTTCATTGAATTTCAGATAATTTTGGCTTGGCAAAAAGCAATCTACTGTCGAGGTAACAGAAGAAATGCAATGTGCATTGAAGTTGGCCTCAGCAATTACTTTGGCATTTGCCGAATGCCAGGGCGAATTTCAATAGCTGTTTATATAACGAGATTTGGCAGCAGTAAGCAGTATTATTTGTTTGTTCATTGATAAATCTTCATGAAATTCACTTGAAAGGTGCATATGTCTATGTTGGAATCAAAGCCTGTAAAGCTGCTTAATTTGATGTTGAAGTTTGCTTTATTGAAAAGTTGATCTTTGCAAATTCATTCAATGATATTTCTTTTTCTAGAGCTGTGATGAATATCTCCTTTTTTCAATGCAGTTGCCTAAGTAAGTAAGTAAATTTATTCAGTTACCAAATAAATACAGGAAAGAACAAAAATGTTAAAAATTACAACTATAAATATATAATAATAAAAATTTAAAAAACATGTCGTAATATAGAACATAAAAATTAAAATAAATAAATAAATAAATAAATAAATAAGAGCAAGAGCATGGTAACAAGGATGACTCAAAACAAAGTATAAGCACCCGATTTTCATTGCGGTCCTTTAAGAAATAATAATAATAATAATATTAGTAATGATAATAATTATAATAATAAAAATAATAATAATAATGATAGTCCAAGTTATCTAACATAGATATCCCTCTCCCTTAAGGTGCGCTTTTCAAAGAAAGCTTTCTTTACGGCATGTTTGAACGAGCTTACGTTGCTTATTTCTTTAAGATCTCTTGGGAGGCCATTCCAAAAATAAGGCCCGAAGTAACAGTAAGAGCTTTTACCGTATTCTGTAAAGGCAGTTTTAATTTCAAAAAAGAATTTCTGGTTGGTTTAGGATGGTCAACAAGTTGTAAAATGTCATTCATATAAACTGGTGCCTTTGAATTAATAAATTTATGAGTACCAACTGTGGACATCAAAACAAATCTTTCTTTAATCAGCAGCCAATTCATTTTTTTAAAATGTTCTAATTCTGTATGATGCCTTGGGTCTAGTTTCAAACAAAATCTTATTATACATTTATTTTGGGCTGACTGAAGTCTCTTTTTTATTGTAAAATTTAAATTAGGGTACCATGCTAAGCATGCGTAATCAAAGTGAGGTTGTATAAGGGCATTACATAATAATTGTCTTAAATATAGTCATTTTGCCTAATCATTCCGCATATCTAAGAAAATCATGCTTATTTGACTTCTGAATCGCTACAACTGCATAATCTACTCTAAAAATTAATTAGTTTTATATTCTTTTGACATTTTTACTTTAAAACAATGATTTTCACTGCTTGGTGATCATAAAAATACGATTATTGGATGCGTAACAATTAGGACAAAAAGTTGCTAATCATTCCGCATTTATGCCTAATCGTTACGCATCATGATTTACATTAGGAATATAAGCAGTAAACGTCTAAAACTTAAACAACTTAATAAGTGACTTTTAATTGGGAACTATCTATCTGAAAAACATAGATGTATTTCTTGTGAAGCCTCCTAAATTCCAAAAGAAAGCAAAACAAAAAACCTTTGTTCCAAGCAAGACATTCTCTTCCTAAAACCACTAAAAAGCCAAAATTCTATGCAAAATGAATTGGAAAGGGGCTATTTTGATCTAGTTGGTCATTAAACATAAAAAGAAAACTTATTTCCATAGCATTTACAGAGCAAATGCAGTTTGCTAGCCAATAATGAAAGTGCGTAATGTTTAGGAAAACTTCCAAGTTTTTCCTGTCCCAATCATTACGCACCCGTTTTTCCGCTTTTGCATCACTTAAATTGCGCAAAGACAGTTAATATCGAAAGTTCTTTTGAGTCATGACTTTTAGAAATATTAATATTATTGTTTTTGATTACCCGTGATGCACTGCATGAAAGTTCATAAGTCCTTCTGCAAAGTTGGAAATGGCCGATAACAGGCATGTGTTGCTCGAAAAGCATTAAATGAGGTTGACAAAGGTAACAGGAATTCTGGAAGCCTTAGAAGAAATGGTAAAGGGTCATTTTATTTCTTCAATGCATTGTTTTCCCCAAACTGATACACTATGATCTGCAGAAAAGAGTTTTAAAAATGCGTAATGATAAGGGATGCGGAATGATTAGGCAAAATGACTATATGGTGTGAGAATTTCTTGTTTCCTGTAAAGGAATGCTAATCGTGAGCTAATTTTACTTAAAGCTTGCAGCAACATCGACTCCCCACATAGATTATCATCAAGAACACAACCTAGATAGGTAACTTTCAAATATTGTTTAATCTTGATATCTTTATAAGAAATATTTAGTGGTTCTATTTTACTCTTTTTCCTTTTGGGGCAAAACAAAATGCTCTTAGTTTTATCCTCGCCAAAATGTATGCTGAGCCGATTATCAATAAACCAATCACATAGCTCAGAAAATTCTTCTATCAAAACTCTATTTATCAGATCTACATCTTTACCTTGAAAAATAAGACAAGAGTCATCAGCATATAAGTACAGATCGCACTTGTTTAAGCACCTAGGAATGTCATTAACATAAATTAAGAAAAGGAGAGGGCCTAGGATTGAACCTTGGGAGACACCACAATTTAAAGCTGCACAACTAGAAAGTTCATTTTGAAGAGATATCTGGAAAAAATGATTTGATAAATAGGACTCAAACCAAGCAACTGATTCTTTAGAGAAATTGAGGACTGAAAGTTTTTGGAGAAGAATACCATGATCAATAGTGTCAAAAGCCTTCTTTCTATAAATCGATCAAGATCATCCCTGTTGCCATGCCCTTATCAAAGCCCTATAGTATCTTATTATTTAGATGAGTCAAACAAGTGTCAGTAGAATGCTGCGCTCGAAAACCTGATTGATACTTAAAAAGAATATTGTTCTCTTTCAAAAACAACTGAGTTTGGTCATGAATCACTTTCTCAAAGATTTTAGAAGTTAGTGGCAACAGAGAAATTGGCCTATAATTCTTAGCTTCTGTCTTGTTGCCTTTCTTGAAAAGAGGTTTTAATTTTGCTATTTTACATTTGGCCGGTACAGAGGAGAGTTTGATTGAGAGGTTGCACACAAAACCTTTCTCCAACATGTTGTACTTGTGTGTGAAAATTGATATCAGTTGAAGTGTGTTGAATTATTTCCTTAAAGTTATCTGATATTTTTATAATCGATTATTCATTTTGACTCAGTTCAGGTTTCCATTTTAAAAGCTGGTCACTGTCCTTTACATTATCGCCTCTGCTGAATTTTCACTCCAGTTCAGCTATCCATTTCTCAGTGATGGGTTTTTCTTTCTGCATGTTTTTCTCTGAATGTACCATATCTTTTTATTTACTCTGCTCTTGTTTTGAAGCTCTTTAGTGACTGGATTTACTCTCTGACAGTTGAAAGAGCTTTTCTATTGACTTTTGAAGCTTTGCATCTTTCTGTCCAGAATGTAACTTGAGATATTTGTATCTGAGATCTTTTGAAAAAATATGATCGAAAAAATTTTGAAGCATGATTAAAGAATCATGCTTTTAAAGTATGATTTAAAAGCTTGATACAAAAAATTGCTTTGAATTAAAAAGTGTCATTAGCGTGATTAGAAATAAGTGTGATCGTAAAAAAGATATACACTGTACACAAAGTGATAAACCGAAAATATTTTATAAGACATCGATGTAAAGAGAAATTTTTTTTTTCAATTAAATTAAACTGTTGATAGAGGTCTCTTTTCGTTTAATAATATTTAATATGCATGTTTTTAATTTCAAAGGAAAAGAAAGTGATCGGTCAAATTTATGTTATCAGAAAATTTTTGTCAGGTCATATTGACTTTTTATCCGGACATGACCGATGACTGGACGTAATTTCAACCCCTGCTATGGGTTAAAATACTTTGTAGGGCTGGGTAACAATTCTTGTTTTAATGACTTCATAAGTCGATTAGTATTGTAAACAAAGTCTTTTTGGAATTTGAGGTCAGGAAACAGAAATTTTTGAAGCGCTATTTCTTTCGGAAGCACGGTAATAGGCAAGTTGAATTTCAGGAAATATACAAAGATACAAAGAAAATATTTCTTAAAGATTGACAAATAAGCTTATCGTAAATGTTCTAAATTTCGAAATGGAAAAAGAAACTGCTATTACTTGGCAATGCGATGCTGAAAACATAAATAACACTTAATTTTGTTATTTTTGTTTAAAGTATAAAGTTCTACATCAGTTCCAAGTTCGTTAACCAATTTTGACCTGAAATCTCCAATTTTGATATTTTGGACCCGTTTTTTGACCAAAATTACCTATTTTTGACGTTGTAGCAAAAAATAATGGGGTCATCATTTTTTTAGTCACGTGATGACGTCATTTGGTAGCTAATAGGTTGAAATTTTGTTGGTCCAAGTTTGGTTGCAATTGGCTTTAAATGGATTTATAAGCGGTCAAGTGAAAAGCGGGCAAAAAAGCTCCAGTTTATCCTAAGTTCAAAAAAGCCAGTCTCAGGTAGGGTTAATTAGGTTTCAGTGATACATACACAATTTTCTTGTTCAAAAAGCAGTCTTCGAAATTTGCCTCAGCACTTGGTAAATGCTGACCTATATGCTGAGGCAGACTTCAATATGTGTTGCATCTTTTCTGATACCTCGGCACTTTCAGGTTGTTTTTTTGCCGCGGCAGTTATCTGAAATTAGAAGGAAGGATAAATTCTTATATTATATTTATATATTATATTTCAACTGTATTTTAATATTAGTAAAATAAACGTTTTTTCATCATGAGGTTTCAATTGAATTTCCCATTGCGGTTCATTGTAAAGGTGGGGAAAATTCGGTTTTTTAAGTTCTGCTTCAGCTTCGGTAAAATTTAAAAAACAAATTCGGCTTCAGCTCCAGTTTTGGGTGTATATACAATAATTATATAATCAACAATCTAAATTGTTTGTAATTCTTTTGTAAGGAAAAACTTTAGCTCGTAACATGAAAAAGGGTTTATTTCATGCAAAAATGTGTAATATAGCCAACACCCTTGCTTCATGCTAACGTCCAAGATACAGCTAGAAAACTATACCATTAGCCCAGTCGTTACTCAATGTAAAGCGACAAAATTGGAGGTAACCTGAATGCTAGCTATGAACCAGTGCCACCAAACACCCCTCGAAAGAGAGGCTAGCCGAAGCTCTCAATTGGCAATAAACATTGTCACTACAAGGGGATACATGTTTTACTTTCAGTAGTTTTCAATGAAACTTTATTTGCTAGATGTTTTTAAAAAGTATATAGAATATTCTGTTCACAAAAGGCATTCAATTTATTACAAAGACTCAGAGTGGTGAATTAAGGTCAGCAATCAGCAATGCCGACCTGACTGCTGACCTGAAATATGCACTGCCGACCTTGTTTTTTCGTATTTTGCTGACCTAGAAAAATCCTAATTCACCAGCCTGAAGACTTATTAAAAAACTTGTAAGTAGTAACAAAAGACCACGCCTATAATTCGTTATTATTTCTGATTAAAATCAAATGAGTTTGATTTTATTCGAAATTATAGCGAATTATAAGCAGGTGTGAAAAAGAAATTATAGAGAAATAATAGCAACCTATAATTTAATGAGACACGCTATAATTCCTTATGATTTCTCTATAATTAAAATTATAGCTAAATAATAGTAGAAATAATACACGTGTAACCAGGCCTTAATACATATTTTTTTATCATATCAATACATTTTCTCATATAACTTATCATTATGCCCAAGGAGATGATTATTTATATTACTCCTACACTAGACAAGATTTTAAAGATCAAACAATAAGGTTTGAAAGAAAGAGATTAGAAGGAAAAAATGAAATTTAATCGCCTTCCGCAGCTATTATGATCATTTATTTTTCTATAAATGTGTATCAGAACTTTTTTAATTGGTATGAATGTTGACATCAAGAGAGTTTTCGGCACAAACGTTTAAGCCTTTGAGATTTACCTTTGCATGTGAAGCTTGGGTTTCATATTTGGGGTTCACGATATAATACGTCCCCCAGTGCCAAGGATGTTTCTACACTTGATGAGAATAGAAAGGTTAGGTTTATACACAAATTTATTTGAATGATGCAAAGATTTCCCATAACGGCCAAAATCTTCATGATAATTTGAATACTCGGCTTTGGTTATGCTACGTGAAATTCACTGAAAATTCAGCCAAAATTCTGCCCTTGGTTATTCGGTGCCCACCGTTAGTTCATAGAAGCATAATTCTGCATATTTTCAATTCAAAATCTACACAATTTTCTGGTTCAATTATTCGATATTTCCAGACACATTACAATATGTTTCAGTAGAATTCCTCACTACGGTTTAAAGTATAAATCTACATATTTTCAATTCAAGATTTAAACAAGCTCCAAGCCAGTCCGGAAAAAGAATCCATTTTGGATGAGATCTCGGGAGCAACAGCACAAATTTTTAATGGTACACAGGAGCAGAATCTTTAGAAAGTTACTTGAAAAGCTATGATCTTTTACAAGATAATCTAAAAGATTTGGTCATGCGGTCATTGATATTTGTAATAAGGCAAATAGAAAACTACGTGTTCTTAATAGGATGCAGAGTTACATGTTTCCAAAAAAATCTAGAAATATTTTTAAGTCATTCATAGAAGCACAATTTTAATATTGTCCCTTAGTTTGGATGTTCTGTAGTCAGAAAATAAATAAAAAAATTAATAGACTACTTAATGAAAGAGCGCTGAGATTGGTTTACCATGACTATAGTAGCTCTTTTGAGGAACATCTTGAAAAAGATAATTCTCTGTTCATAATTGTAACATCTCTTGACTAGCTATTGAGATATATAAAGTCGTGCATGTCTCTTTTCATGATTTCTTTGGACTTTTTTCATTTTCAAGACAATGACCGAACAAAAATGTATATTCCCAGTGTGAATACTGAGGATAAGGGAGACTCAATAAGGTAATTTGGTCCAGTTATTTGGAATTCTCTTCCAATGCCAATAAAAAATGCTCCTTCTCTAATGCCTTTACTTGTAGGATTAAGTCCTGGAAACCAATATGTGTAAGTGTAGGCTTTGTAAGACAGATGTCGATGAATGATTTTTTTTCTCCAGACTCTACAGCTGTAAGTATATGTATATATCTTTATCTAGCTCATTTAGTTTATTTAATCTACATTAATTTAAACTATTTTTGTGTTGTACATTAATATCTATTTTAATTTAACCTTATTTTATACTAGGTTTTTGTATGATTTTATTCAGTTTTGATAGGCTGGCCCTTTTGCCATGCTTTATTTTTGTATATATATAATATCCAGATTAAAATAAAGTTTTACATACATACATAGGAGAATTTGTAAATGTTTCCTTTCGTTAGGAGCAGTTTTTAGGAAGAATTGGGGAGCCCTCTAGGGGACCAGAGACATACTTTCTAAACTGGGCTCCAAGTTGGCTAATTTCTCAAAATTTCAGCTTTATTTCACTACCCGAAAATTATCAATTCCAATTATGTTTGTGAATTATATGGGGTAATATATTTCCAAGTCAGTTCTTAGACGATTTTGGGTTTGAACGTTTTGTGAATTTCAATAGATGAATTTTTTGGTGTAAATAACAAATTTTTCACTCAAAATGAAAATGAAAATGAAAATATTATCTTTCGGTTCTAAGTTTAATCTGTTGGATCAATATAACCCTGAAACTAAATAATACAACTAAAAAACAACAACTAATATTTAAACATAAAAACATTAATATTTTATAAAATATATTGACCCATGGCCTACTATACAGACACAGCAATAAATACCTAAAAGTTAAAAAATAAAGTGACCAAGGGAGAGTAGCTTTTTTGGCTAAAAAAACCTAAGTTTGTATGTTTGTATAATTCCATTTCACCCCAAGCAGAAAACAGAATTTTGTTTTTTACAAAAAAGTTTTCAAAATTAACTTTCTTTGAGGTAGAGATATTATTGAGGTATTATTTATTAACAAAGGGGTTTGACACAAAAAACAACTAAGGAAACAAGTAAATCTTAAAAATATTATTCAAATAACCAAGAAACCAAATGAGAAAGTGACTTTTCCATTAGCAAAATTATGCCTAGACTAACCAATTTCTGTGATCAAAGTCACCCTGCTGATCAAAGTCACCCCATTTGATGGAAGCTGGTATTCAAATAAACATGATTTATCAGTGGGTTACTACTACTACTACTACTATTACTACTAAAAATATGTATTTCATGACTAATGATAATGATATAAAGGAGCATATATTATTAGTGCACCGTGAGGACAACATCAACAGATTAAATCTGTAAAAAGATGTGCCCTTTAATCCAAGTTGGTTAGTGGCTAATCCAGTTGGGCAATATTTCTGAGCTTAACCCTTTCAGTCCCAGTGCACTGCTGAGTGGTACAAAAAATAACATGCCTTTTTACCTGTGACCTGCAGAGCGGTTCATTTTTAAAACGCCTGTAGGCCAAAGATCGCTTCTAAAACATGTTTTTTATAGCTGTTCTGTAAAATACACATGTTATTTAACTTGTTACAAAAAACCACGTGTAAAACTATGAACTCCTTCAAGAATTATGAAGCTTTAAACATGAAAACAGCTGCATTTCGAATGGAGGATTGAAATGATTATAATTTCTTACAGAGACAAAATGAACTCATATGGATGAGAATGGCTTAAAAGTGTTGTATTGAGATTACACTAGTTGTATTTTTAATTGGCATTAACGAATTCTATAAGACTTGCAAACTGCTGGGGCAAAGAATATGCTCTTTTTTCACTACTTTTCGCCCGTTTTTTAGATTATGTGACCTGTTAATGATGTCATCATAAGTTATTGTGCTACAAAATTGATCCTCATAATATGTTCTAAAAAAGTCGCCGAGTTTCATATTCATTCAATAAGTATGGAATGAATTATAACGAAATTTACAAAACTGATTAAAACTTAATATTCGCTCTGGGAAATTAGGCACCAAATAATTCTCAGTTCCGGGCTAGCCATAGCAACCGTATCCAAAGCGAGAGCTGCAGTGAAAGAGCGAAGGATTTTAAGCGGCTAGGATGGGAAAAATGACAAAGAATGACCAGAAAATCTATCTTAGTCAGCCGATATGGACAAAAAACTTTTTATTAGAAGAACTATGAAGAAAATAAATATAATTTAAGCAATTTTCTGTTCAAAATCTGCAGTAAACATCGTTTTACAGTCCGAAACATGCTCTCCCAACAGATCCTATGGAAGAGGGAAAGTCTTTTCTCCACTAAACCTATTGATATTTCGATGTTTTGCACTGTCAGAGAGTAAGTCAACTATCTAAGATATACTAATTTGACAAGTAGATACCCAGCCCTTTTAATTTAAAAAAAAGATGGTCTGCAAAATTTTGCCGATCTCAAGAAGGATCAGGTTGGCAGGTCAGCATTATTTCTTCCGTTTGCCTAAACTATATTTCAAATGAGGGTTTGACAAGAGAAGATTCATTATTA
>JANSTP010274303.1:0-10146 GCA_025330745.1 Cladonema radiatum | reverse complement strand
TCCCGCAGAATATATCGAAATCTCTCAATCGTGAAAGTTTTTTCACGCAAAATGCAAAAATTTCGCAGTTTTTTCAATTTGCAAAATTTTCTTCCAGCGACAGTTTCTGACATTAAAGTAATTATATATAATTATTTTTTTTGTTCTTGATATATATTTAGTTTTAGTTAAATTTTTATTATTGTGGGAAAAACGCTTTGTTGTGATGTCATAAAAATGAATCCAATATTCTATGAAATTATAAATTTGAATGTCTAAGAAACTCAGATAATTTCCTGAAATTTTTAATAAAGGATCCTTGACACATAACTACTGGAAAAATTTTGCCAAATACACCTGGGTAACTAGTTCCAGACCCTTTATGAAGTCATGCCTGCACATTTAATCTTGTGTTTTCTCAATTTTTAGCTTCTTAAAAGCATATAATAAAGAAGATTCCTTGAAAATTTTCTTTTATAAAAAATATTGTAGATTCATAAGATGTTGTAGGTTTTGTATGTCAGCATTTTTTGTTTCATCTTGATGACATCACCACTGGGCATGCCCAAAAATCTTTAAACTTAAGTATCTCTTGAAGGGAAAAAGACTTTTCGATCCTGTAAAAAGATCTTTTTATGTTTCAAAGAACTCTTTAATTTGAGCTTAAGTTGTTCTAAAGTATGACAATCCCTTTAAAGTCCTGGTAGTTTGTCAGATTTATTATCAGTTCAATATAAACTCAATATGGTACGCAGAGGTTTTCTTCAGATTATAAAGCTTTATCAGGAAGTTTTTCGTGAGAGTTCATCTGCTAGGCAGCTTCTAGTTATACTTGTAATGTGAAGCTTGCTATGCTTCCAAACCTAAAAACATGCTTCTTATGAAAACCAACAGCACTAAATAAAAAATTTATTATTATATAATATTTTTAAGCTCAGAAATTGCATTTTCTCATCATGAGGCGTCAGGTATCATTTCAGGGCTTTATTTTTATAAAAAATCTTTTTTTCAGTGAAGTAATCCAACACCAAAAATACATGCTGGCAATTCTTTATTAAATGGCTTTTATTATGATACTTTCATAGAATTTGAAAGGATCAATGGAAGAAGGGGGTAAATTTTTTGATTTACCAGGTGCTAAAGAGGGAAATGTGGTTGTTCGATTTCCCCCTGAAGCAAGTGGTTATCTTCATATTGGTCATGCAAAGGCTGCTTTATTGAACCAGTATTATAAAGATCTTTACAAGGGAAAGCTGATCATGAGGTTTGATGACACTAATCCTGCAAAAGAAAATGCTGAGTTTGAAAAGGTGGGGTATACAAGTTCTGTAAACTACACTGTTTCCGTTATTATTTATCCATTGTTGGCTTTACTTTTCATGTTACGTTTATAAGTAAATTAGAAGAAGTAATTTTACTACTGCTTGTGAAAAGAAATTATGAAAATGGAATCTGTGTAATTTTTTTGTAGCAAGGATATATTATAGCTTAGCCGGATTGAGCACAAAATATATCCTTTGTTTTGTGGTGGGAACATCTCTTGAATTTCTTTTGATAAAAGTAATTACTTTGAAATAATAGTGGACAGAATCTATGTTTGTTATAACTGTATGCAACAAATAATTAAGGAAACTGCAAGGTCACGTTATACTAGGTAATATTCGGGGGAGATACTTAAAACTTTCGCCCTGAAAGGCTAGTTTTGATTTGCAAAGACTTTTTAGTTTCATTCAAAAAAAAATATTCTGAAACCCTTTCAAATTTTCAGGGATTTGATTTAAATTTGGCCTAATTATTTGTGTTTATGCAATGACGTTTACCATACTGAGCTTTCCCTAATCCTAAGCCTATGGGGGGGGGGTAATTTTTAACCGGGTGTGGTTTTTCTAAAATAACTTATAAACAACAAATCCTTTGGAAAACATTTTTTTGCATGGGCTTGTCCTTAGGACCAACTCGAGGTCGGTTTGTTCAGAAATCCAGAAAATTTGACATTTTTATTCTTTTATCTGAAAGAGCTACTAAAATGGTGTAGAATTGCAAAATTTCACTTTGTATTGACAATTAAAACCAAAGTTATGGGCAATTATAGAAAAAAAGGAAAATTTGGTGTTGTGTGACATCAAATTGGTTAGGGTACTAAATACTTGATATGATGACCTACTTCCATCTCTGAAAGTTTCATAGAGATTGAACATGTAGTTCTTTAATTCCTAGAAGAGGGGGGGGGGAGGTTGAAAATTGCCCCTCAGAAGACTAGCCTGATTAGAGTTGAGATTATGGAGGTTAGCCCCCCATACCTCCTTTTAGTTTTTCAAACCTAGTCTTCTTATTCAACGATTCGTTTCGGTGTTTTGTCTCTACTAGTCTACTCAGCCAGCTTTCAATCTTTACATTTTTGAGCCTACTGAGCATGCAAGACACTTTATTCACCTTATAAAGGCAGTAGACTTACTTGATGTGCTTTATTGAGGGGAATTCTATAATTTATCTCGTACTAACTGCTACAAGGTTATTGACTGTCTAAGGTACAGCTCAAGTAATCATCTTCTGTAACAGGCTTGTGCAAGCTGTTTCCTGATAGAAGAAAGATGATTATTTTTTTCTTATTAGATTATCTTGGAAGATATCAAATTATTGCAACTCACACCCGATCGGTACACAAGAACATCTGATTATTTTGATGTTATGTTTGATTATGCAAGGCAGCTCATCAAACAAGGAGACGCTTTTGTGGATAACACTCCTGCAAATGAAATGAAAGAAATGCGTGAACAGCGCCTTCCCTCCCCGAAGAGAGAGTCTAGTAATTATTAGATTAGTTTGAATACTTGCTTTTTTCATATTGTTCAATTGTTTCATTTCCAATTTCAAAATGACGCATCACTTACACTTATGTACCCAGGTTTAAACCTAAAACAATACCTTTGTATGAGGAAGTCAAAAGTTATGTTTCATTGTGTGAGAATACGTTTCGTGACACAAATATTTTGTTATTTTAATGATTTATGTTTTTTAGGCGTTGAAGAAAACCTGCAGTTGTTTTCAGAGATGATAAAAGGTTCTAGTATTGGTCTTGAGTGTTGTCTTCGTGCGAAGATTGATTACAAGTCAGACAACGGGTGTATGAGGGACCCTGTAATATACAGATGTCGTGATGAAGAACATCTCATGCATGGTGATAAGTACAAGTATGTTTTTTAGAACAAGTTTCCTCAGAACGTTTCATGTTTATTAAATGATACATACTTCATAAGAATTTAGAAGGTGATCTTAATTCATGGATTTTATGTTTATGTTTAAGGGCGTACCCTACATACGATTTTGCCTGTCCAATTGTTGATAGTATAGAAGGGGTAACTCATGCTCTAAGAACAACAGAATACAATGATAGAGATCAGCAGTATTATTGGATTGCTGAGAAACTTGGTAACCATTTTTATTCATGTTAACCGACTTTTTTCGCCAAGCTATTTTTTGCTTGAATGAAAGTTTACAATTCTTTCTTACCTGAAACTTTTTCAGGAATTCGTAAACCATCGATTTACTCTTATGCGAGGTTGGCACTTGTCAATACGGTTTTGTCAAAGAGAAAGCTTACATACCTGGTCAATGAAGGCTATGTGGAGGGGTGGAATGACCCCCGTATGCCAACAGTTCGTGGAGTTCTAAGAAAAGGAATGACTATTGATGGCCTACGAGAATTCATAATAGCACAGGTAACACCCTTTGGACTTTTTGAATCGGCTTAAAACTTGGGCTGTTGTTCATCTCATTCTTTTTCTTGAAAAGGGTTCCTCCAAATCAAATGTGCACATGGAATGGGATAAAATTTGGTCTTTCAATAAGAAGGTGATCGATCCTATCACACCACGGTACAATGCCCTGCTCAAAGATCAAGTTGTGCTTGTTAATGTAGCAAATGCAAATCAATCAATGGCCGAATACCCAAAACATCCAAAGGTATTTGTTTGTATTTTTAAAAATTGATTTGACGAATGTTCTTTACGATTGATCCTGTGAATAACGTAGTACCTTTGATTTGATGAATAACTTCTATAATATTCGCTTACCAACAATTGTCTCTGTTACTGAATTAACGTCTGACAAAAATTTCATTAGCAGATGCCCCATTTAGTTGTAAATATTATATTTACGTTACACGTAGAATGCTGATATTGGAGTGAAACCAGTCTATTACTCGGATAAGATATTCATTGAGGGTGAAGACGCTGCCTTACTCAAAGAAGGGGATTTGGTGACGTTTATCAATTGGGGAAATTTACGTGTAAAAACTATCAAGAAGAATGGAGACAAGGTATCATCGATCGATGCTGATTTGGAGCTTGAGAATAGAGATTTCAAGAAAACATTGAAAATAACATGGCTGGCTGATAACCCACAAGGTCCATTAACACCAACTGTATGTGCATACTTCGAAAATGTTATCAATAAACCAGACATGACTCGAGACGATGATTTCAAACAATATATTAACAAAAATTCCAAGGTATTGACTTCCCTCGATATGTAAGCTAAAACATTTTTTTCTTCTGATATCACTATGTGATGAAAAAAGTACAAAGCTCCTTGATAATTGCTGAAAATCAGTGTATTTATTTAAAATAAGAAAATTTGGGATCATGTGTTCGTGGTCATATCAAATCTCTAATCATCAAGAGATTATATAAAAAGGATTGTGTCGAAGTGACTTGACATAATAAACGGGCACCACGAAGGTACTTGTTAGACCAAGTTATCTTGACTTAACCCTTTTTAAACCATCCATTAAAAAATCCCTCCGCTTCATGATTTACGACTGCTAAAAATTGACTCTTCCAGTGTTGGCGCACGCCTTTTTGCATCAATCATGTCCCCTAATCGGAAAGACTACTGTTTGACTCATATATGCTCTGTATTGCGGTATTTTTTATAATTTTATTCATAAATTGACTTTTTGTAGAGTGAATCGGCGATGCTTGGTGATCCGTGTTTGGCTGCACTCAAAAAGGGTGACATTATTCAACTTCAACGACGTGGTTACTTTATTTGTGACACTCCATACGAATCTGTAAGGTGAGACGACGTTTCTTCGTACGTATCATCTGGAGAGTGAATATTTCTTACCAACCTTTTTATGTTTCAACGTTTGTTGAGATATTTTTTTAATTATCAACCGTACTCATTTCAGCCGACATTCAGGGAAAGAATCACCCTGTGTTTTGTTCCATATCCCCGATGGTTCTACTGCCGGAATGATGAACAAAGGAAAAGAGAAAACTGGCACTAGTGGTAGTTCGAAACCGAAAAATAAGAATGCAACTGTATGTACAAAGTTATTTACGTCCTATTTACGTATTGTAATGACGCATTAATAGATTTACAGTAGTAAATAAAGCTGCATCACGGGTATACACCGGATGTAATTTCAATCACCACGAGCTGTGAGCTGTTTACTAGAGTGTTTGCAGGAATTTTTTGAGCTGGGAGTACGAAGAGTATTTCATGATGGCCATGATCATTTTCTAATTTCGTAAATATTTGCATTTTTGAGAGAAAGTCCTGAGCGATAATTCGTCCAATACTTTCAAATAATTCAATGTTTGGTTCAATGTCATTCAACACAGTATCTGAACTACAAGGTAAACCACAAGGTGAACGAGCACTAGAATGTAACGAGCACACAAGTTAGAGTGTGGTTGATTGCAACACACTCATTCGGTATTTCTACTAATTTATCATGTTAGGTATTTCGTTGTTAAGCATGAATAACCTCACCATAGCAACGATAATTTAATTAAAATAGTTTTTAGTTTTCATGCAGAATGAATAGTGGAAAGAAAATTGCAGTTTCATTTACCATTTTGCTTGCGACATTTGTTCATTTCCTACTTCTCCTTCACATTAGGGAGAAGAAAAAACTAGCAAGAAGAAAGTCGAAAAAGAAAAGAACGGTGGTAAAAAAGCTGCTAGCAAAGAAAAGGTATATGAAAAGTTATTGTAAACGAGTTCTTTTTTCTCTGAATACCTCTGTGACCCTCGATCATGGTTTATGACTGTGGGTGGAGCTAAATATTTTCTTTCGACATAGAAAGAAGAAGGGAGTGGCGGTGTTGTTGTTAACCTCACACCAGAACAACAGAAGATTTATGATCAGATCATAGAACAAGGCAATCTCATTCGCCAGCTGAAAAGTTCCGGTGGTGCAAAGGTCTGTAGTTTTAGTTAACGCATTGCTGTTTGAATTATATTGAAGTTACCCCCGCCACATCCCCTTTTCAGATTTTTGTAAAACATAAGTTTAAATCGTGTGACTTGGAAAAAGAATTTTAGACATTTAGAAATTTATCATTGCGGTGCTTAGGATGATACATTTTTTTTTTTCAATAGGAGAAAATATTAGAAGAAGTTAATGTATTGAAAGGTCTGAAATCAAAGTATAAAGAAAGTACTGGTGTCGAATTTGTCAACCCAACCAATAGTAGTTCGCAAAAGCAAGTGCAAATGGCCCCAGTAACCACACCCACGGCTAGCGCAGCCCCAACCAATGTTGAAGGAGAATTACTCAAGCAGCGAATCTCGGAACAAGGAAATAAAATTCGTGAATTAAAATCATCGAAAGCTGGAAAGGTATATTTTCTATCAACCTCTTTTTTCATTCTTTGGCAGTAGTCGATTGTGTGCAATCCTGCAATCTATCGATCATCGCTTCTATGAAAGCAGAAAATTTGATAAAGCTGTTTGTGGAGTTTGAAGCGCTTTAGTGTAGAGAACTATTCATCTTCAAAAGCATTTTATATTTCTGTCATGACTTTTAGGACGTATTACAGCCAGAAATCGACTTGCTTCTGAAGTTGAAATCGGACTTCAAAGAAGTGAGCGGTGAAGATTACCAGCCCCCAAATACTCAGTCATCACGAAGCAAGAAGGGGAAAGAGAAAAAGGCTGAAAAACCTGTCAAACCTGCCGTCGATAAGAAGAAGGAAACAGAAAAAGTTGCCACAGATGGTGATAGCAGTGGTGCGAAGAAAATTACGCGATTAGGATTGGAAGCGACCAAAGAAGAAGCACTCAGTGATTGGTATTCACAGGTAACCTTTTTACTTTATATTTCTTCAAAATTAACGATGATCAAACACAAAAATCGTTGCGTTGTCCATCCTGTTCACATTAAAAATACTTCGAAAGTACCTCGAAAAGAATGATAAACCAATCTTATTTTCCCATTTATTAACTTTGCTCTTGTCCCTGCTTCTCCTGGCTATTTGTCCTGGCTATTTGTCCTGCTTTTTTGTTCGACTTTTGTTCGACTTTCGTGTTAAATACATTAAATTAAGCTCTTTACGAGTTTCTTTGAATTTCAGGTGATAACCAAATCTGATTTGATAGAATATTATGACGTGAGTGGGTGTTATATCTTGCGCCCATGGGCTTTCAGTATATGGGAAAAGATTGTGGCGTTTTTTGACAAGCAAATAAAAGATTTGGGTGTGGAGAACTGTTATTTCCCGATGTTTGTTTCCCAAGCTGCACTCGAAAGAGAGAAAGATCATATTGCAGATTTTGCACCAGAGGTTAGTTCTGTAGGATATTCAGAAATCTATCCTTGACCGTGTTCTGATTGCAACGACGTCATATAAATGTTGTTTTCAATAAATTCTTGACATTTACTGCCCAAATTTTCTGCCTTATTCAGAAGGCAATAGTGTTTAATAAGTCTGTAATTTTGATGTAAGGTCGCGTGGGTTACAAAGTCTGGTCAAAGTGAACTGGCGGAACCAATAGCTATCCGTCCAACTAGCGAGACTGTCATGTATCCGGCATATGCAAAATGGGTTCAGTCGCACAGAGACCTACCAATCCGTTTAAATCAATGGTGTAATGTTGTACGCTGGGAATTTAAACATCCGCAACCGTTTCTACGTACTAGGGAGTTTCTATGGCAGGAAGGCCATTCAGCTTTTGCGACCAAAGATGAGGCGTGTGAAGAGGTTAGCTGCTTCCATTCGTTTGTTTAGAAACATTATCTCAACTTCCTAATTTTCCAAATCATTACTCTAAAATGAAAATGGGGATTCTCGTGACAATTTTTTGATAGCAGTTCAGAGCTTGTGTCTGATGTACTTAAAGTATGTTGACGTCGCAAAACGTCTATGATCTCTTTTACTACAAATCACAGCAAATTTCTATTACTAATAGGCTCGCAGGAAATTGTACACAATGAATTGCCAATAAAGTCTCATTTAGACATAGCAGTTGAAGAGAACTTGCGATGATGTCTTCTTCTATAGTGTCGATCCTGATCTGGTCATCACGTTTGAAAGGAAAATTGTGAGTTTATAAACCTAATAAACTTTCGTTGCACTCATTTAGGTATATACAATATTAGACCTGTATGCAAGAGTTTATACCGACCTCCTTGCTATTCCCGTGATCAAAGGTCGAAAAACAGAGAAGGAAAAGTTTGCCGGAGGCGATTTTACCACAACTGTTGAGGCGTATATAGATGCGAGTGGTCGTGCCATCCAAGGTGCCACTTCGCATCATTTAGGTCAAAATTTCTCTAAGATGTTTGATATAACTTTTGAAGATCCAGCTAATCCAGACTCGAAAGAAAAAATTTTCGTGTATCAGAATTCTTGGGGCTTGACGACTCGTACCATAGGCGTTCTGGTTATGGTGCATGGCGATAACAAAGGATTAGTGTTGCCGCCACGCGTTGCCCAACTTCAAGTAGTAATTGTACCCGTCGGGATTAAAGCGAAAACTACAGAAGAAGAGCGTCAAGTTATAAAAAGCGCTACAGACGAATACAAGCAATTGTTGTCGAGCAACGGCATTAGAGTTCGAGTCGACGACCGTGAAAATTGTTCATCGGGGTGGAAATTCAATCATTGGGAATTGAAGGTTTGCCTGCCTACCAGACTTTTGGTTACAGCTAAGGCACGTAACCATTGTTTTTCAATATCAATCAAATGGATTTGTTTAATTTTTCAGGGAGTGCCTCTCCGTATTGAATTGGGACCACGTGAGATTGAAAGGAACGAATTCGTGGCTGTGAGAAGAGATTCTGGCGAAAAGGTGGGTGTCTTGTTTTTCGTGATGACACATTTTCTTTCACGAGAGATATGGAAACGAAATCTTTCTTTTTAGATTGTTATGGCGAAGAAAGAATGTGCGCTACAAGTGCATACATTATTGGAATCAGTACAAGCCGATATGTACGCAAGGTAAATGTTTCTTCCGGTCTTCACCATTTCTTGGTGTCTTCCAATCATTTTCATATTCTCCGTGAATAGCGTCCATATTATGTTTTTAAAATTCAATGGTTAGGGTTAGCAGATGCTACAACTACTAGATTTTCTGAACATTTAATAGTTCAACACTTACTTTATTTGCACATTGGTTTTCATGAGAATTATGTTAGAATTGTTTTGCAATTTATTTATAAAGGGCGTCGAAACTTTTGTCCGACAATACTGCAGTTACAACGAATTGGAATGAATTCCTAGAAATGCTTGATGCGAAAAAGGTATAATCATAGTTCGTCTAATTTCACAGCATATTTGCATAGTTTGAATAAAATAAAATCATATGGTGTTTTGAAGACAGGCTTACCAATCTTTCACCATCTCCATCCTTCCCAGGCCCACCAACAATTTTTAAAACTTCGTCAGATAAGATGTTTGAAAATTTTTTAGTCAGTTTTGTGTCAGTCTTGTATGGATTCGAGATTACAAACGTTCACCATGTGTCATGTATTAGTTTCATGAAGATCGGAAAATCTAAGTATGGTAGAGTCAGGAAAAATACCGGTCCATGTTGTTGTATTTTCGTCATAATGGCTTGTAATAACATAAATTTGATGCTTTTATATCCAGATTATCAAAGCACCGTTTTGCGAAGAAATACCATGTGAAGAAATGATCAAAAAGAATAGTGCAAGGTGGGATCTTGTGAAAAATTTTGTTTCTCATAGTTGTACAGATAGGCAATTCTGTAGATATGCTTATCACTCATGTATTGTTCTAGCTTTACCTGCTCGCTTCTTGGGGCGAGTCTGTTAACCACAGAAAATATAAAAGAATGCAAGCGGTCTATAATTCGCATGTACTTTGGTTTTAATTTATGCATTTGTGCCTAATTAATTTCTAAACGTTAGCTTTA
>JANSTP010274292.1:0-10147 GCA_025330745.1 Cladonema radiatum | reverse complement strand
GAGATTTATGAAATAGAAATGCTGTCGACATTTGAAAATGAACAGTTATGTCAAGATGAGGCTTTCAATACCCTGCTCTGCAAGGAAAATGATGCACATGATTCATTGCATGATGAATCTAAAATCAAATTTTCGAAAGATAATACTGTTGCAAGACAACAATCAGGTTTCTATGAAGAGGATGTCTTGAGACCAGGTGAAACATTTCAGTAATTTTTTAACTTTTTCAGTATTTTTGAGTATTATGGTTGAGCAAACTTACTATAATATTGTATTTTGTAAACTTTTCCTTCAAAATAATTATTGGCATTCATTTTTGAAAATGTATTTTTGAAACCTTTCCCTCAAGAATTTTCAATATCTTGACATACGTATATGTATCTAATAAGCTTTATTCGTCAGCTTTATTTTTGAGGTTAAATCTACAATATTGGTCATGTCTAGTCATTATTGTCTTTCATTTCTTTTATATATTTGAATCTTGGATTTTGAACTTGCAGGAGAGAGGCTTCAGTTAATTGCTCAGTATATTGCAGAAGAACTCACAGATAATTGGAAACATTTCTTTCGCATTCTTGGGTTGGAGGACGACGAACTTAGCTCAATATGCTCTGATAATGTTAATAACAAACCAAAAAAAATCTACGAAGGTCTCAAGGTACAGATTGATAAACAGCAAGATACATGTTGGAATGATGTTAAATATGTTTTGGAAGTATTAGAGAAAAACAAATTGATTCAGTTGATTGAAAAAGACATTTTTAAAGTAAACAATGAGAGAAATATAGAAGGTAAGAAGTTATATTTCATAATATCATATAACATTTTTCCTTTTCCAGTTTTTTTTTTCACTTTTCTTATTTTGATCTATATTACAAAAGAAGAATTCATTGTGTTTATATCTTATTATGATGTTTTGTTTGTGTACTTGAATTTGCAAACTTTAATAAAAAAAACTTAGCTATTAAGAACAAGATTTTCAGAAGAAAACCTTCAAGCTTTTTTCAGAACATTTCTTTTCAACAATGTTCATAATTATTTGTACAAACATATATTTCCTAATCCATGTGTATATTTGGTGCAAAATCATTTGAAAAGGGTATGTTATCTAATAGGCATGTTTCAATTACTTTTTTTACAAGATGAATATTTCTACTCAAAGATTTTTATTATAAATGCTTCAGGTATACTTTTCAAATTATGACTTATTCAAGAACAACGTTGTTGTTTATGGAACAGTCAAAAATTCTTTGAAATATGATCATATCTCTTTTTTAGAAATCCTGAGCCTGGATAGGATCCACAGAAACAATTGAATTTATGTTAGAGTATTCAATATATTTTTCAGCTTTTTTTATTTTCGTAAAGCACTGCTGCTATATTCATTGATCTAAGGGAAGAAAATATAAAAAAAAAACGATGTAAAAATGTAATGAATATCTCAAAAGCTAGAATCGTTAATACTATGAGAATCTTAACCAGTTTTTTGTTATAGTTTTGATTTGGCATATTAATTGATATATGACATTTGATTCAATTAATATCTTCATTTAGCCAAATGTAGAAAGACATTCAGCGAAAAATTATTGCCTAAAACTTTAATCTGTATTGTTGCAAATCTTAGATGAAGCTGTGTGCAGATTTCATGTAGATGGATTTCAGATTTTTACACCCATGTCAAAAGATGATGCTATATCATTCAAAAATGCTTTAGAAAATAGCTCTGTAAAATTGCAAGATTGTAAAAGTGCCAAAAGTTATTTTGAGAAGTATTTTGGCGCCAGTGAATACATCTCATTTAATGATGAAAACGAGAATCCTTTGGTACTTAGTTTCAAAGAATACATCGAAGAAAGGAAGCCAGGATTTGTTTTGAAAGCTTATGATATCGAAAAACAATACAAGTCATTGATACCAAAGGACATAAACTCCCTGAAACTTTTGGATTTTAATTACAAACAACAATATATTGGATATGAAACAGGAAATAATACTTTCTATTTTATTTATTTTTCAAATGCGATATCTGCAGAAAATATTTTAAAAGATATTGATTCTTCTTCAAAGTCAATGCAAATGTTTACTATGATTTACAAAGACTTACTAAAGAATTCTGGGATAACATTAACTTCACTTGTTGTTGTGCCAGATGCTGCGAAAGCATCAACCTGTCAAATAAAAGAAAAATATAAAGGTTGTAATGAATTCTTGATGACTCATCATGAGTTTGCAAAATTTAATAGTATCTTTCATAGTTTTGTCAATGAAGGAAGAAAGTCAACTGATAATTGTGATGCACTTGCAGAGATATCAGAAAATAGCAAGACAATCTTTCAAAATATTGTAATTTTTGTTGCAGAAGCACCGTCAAGAAGATTGTGTTTAAATTTGCACAACAAAAATGAGCTAGAAGAGACTGTGTTACTTAGTCCTGAGCAAGTTTCGATTAGAAGTTCTGATGATGAATGTATATTTATTCAAGGAGGTTTTAGAACTGGAAAAACAACTATACTGTTGGAAAAAATGCTAGGTATACTGAAAAATTTTCCATCACAAGAATCACATTTAATCTGTTACAACCAATCGGAAGAGTTTCTAGAACATATAAGATCTTTTGTTAAAGCAGCTGAATGCAACAATTTACATCTTCATCCGGTAATAAATGGGTGCAAACTCAGTGTTTATCTCGCAGATCTAATTAAAAGTTGTTCGGATAAGGATGCATGCATCAATGTATTTGTAGATGATTTTTCATTTAGCAGTTTAGATGAGAAAGAAACAATAAAGCTGTTGCAAGTGTTACAAAGTCCTGTTCTCTCAAATGTGGTTGTTACTTTGCACCCTGTTTATCAAAGCTTCGTGTTAATGGATAAGAAAAATATTTTGAAACGTTCTTATTCAAACCAGCATGTTTTATTGAACGAGTTAAGAAATGTATCCTTCAAATATTTGAGTCTTGTTTTCAAGACCAATCATTCATTACAAGAATTAGCTGTTGATGCAATGTTTTTCATTAGAGAGAACACAATTAGATCAATTGATATGAACGATATTAAAAATCTGAATGATATAGGAGCCTCTTTTTCCACATCAACTAAAGATACTTCTGATCAATATATTTTAAAGAGATATATGTTTGTAAAATCACTGCCTTTCACAGTTACTGTTGAAAGCAAACCACAAAATAAGCCAAAAATATATCATATTGACTCCTCTACAACAACTGAATATCTTAATGATATTTATGATAGTGTAACTTATATAGAAGACACAGTTCCAAAATCAAAAAATTCACAAGAGGTTTTTACATCAATATATCCCCATGAAGACCTAGTCTCAGAAAATTTTAAATTGTTAATGAAAAAATTTCATACAAGAAAGAGCAGTTATGTAAAGCTTACGTCGAAACGACTATTTGAAGTTCAAGGAATAAGCTTGAAGAATGTCATTATTTATTTGAACTTAAGCCAGGTTGATTATCATCAATATCTGGTTGAAGCAATCAGCAGATGTAGCCATCGGTTGTTTTTTATTGCTTATCAAGCACAGAATGATGAAACTAAAGAACAACAATATACAAAAACTGGTGATTTGCGTGATATTATTAGGAGATGGGAAAAAGCAGAGTTGATCAATAACATGACCTCATCAGTAGATGTACAGCACAAAATGAAAAGGTTGAATATGGATGAATCAAGGTAGTTAACATTTTTTTTCTCATAAGTTTGAATGTAGTATTCACATAGGCAGAATCCCCTCTGCTATTGAAGAGGGGGTGTTAGCTGGCGATGTGGGGGGATTGAACCCTATTACTAACTATGATTTATTTGTACAAATTTTAGCTAGTATATCTGTTTTGAGCAGAGTTCAAACATAATCTTGATTTCAAGTTTGGACTAGAAATGTATTTTAATAGGTGTCTGTTCGGTATAATGTCAATGTTGATGAATTGCTATTTCTTTCTGTTTTTGATTGTATTTAGTTACCCATAACAGCAAATAAGATAAAAGTAACAGCAAAATCTGTCACAAATTCTTAAACTACTCTCTATTTTATATGGTCTTGAATTGATACACTCTCTCTTAGATAGACTCTAGTTAAGCTTTTGATACTCTTTGTCTTTAGTCTCTATAGTTAAACTTTTCTTATGTAATTAGAGATGAATTGGAGGGAAAATTAAAGAAAAAAGTTCGAGAAATGAGACGGGACGCAACAACATTAAGTGAAGGTAGTTTATATAGCTCTCTTTTTAAATTTTTACACTTTTAAGTCACAATTTTAGTCAGTCAGTCAGGGTTAGGGTTACTATATTTATTAAAGGTATGTTCTTCTGCATATATGGAAGGTGTAATCTCACCTGAAATCGTGTCTGTTTTTTCCTTTTGGTGATTAATGTGGAGTCTTTTGAAGGATATCTAAAAAAAGAGAAAAAAGAATTCAAAATTCTTCATCTTATTCTATTTCCTTGATTCTTTTCCTTGATATTTATGTTCAATATTAATGTGCTTTGTCGAGGTTTTTGACAATTTTCATTATTCTCATCTGAACCACTTCATCACATTTTTATATTCTATAATTATGGCTTACTGAAGCCCTTTCTATGGCACTAGAAAAATAAGTGTTTCTATTGTTTAAAACATATAATCCACACTCCAACATTATGTATTTGCTACAGAAAATCTGTTTGTTTTGCTCTTTAAAAATTTCTGTAGGTAAATTGTTCTTAGATTACCCGTGTATTTTCTTCTTTTTCGGTCAAAATTTCTCGTCTCTGTTGTAAAAAGCCTACGCTCAACACGGCTCTGGTTAGAAAGGACCATTATCTCCCTCCTTTTTAAGCTACCGTTTTTGCAAACTAAGATTAGAATGTACCGTAAACCAATTAGATTTTCGGATGCATTTTTGAAAAATTAAAGGCACCGTAGGCGGAGATGTTGTGATATCAATTAAAGGTGGTATATCACCAAATCCCAATATTGAATTTTTTCGTGAATCAAAAATTAAATCTACTTCAAACTTGGTAGATATTTTGCTATTGGCATCGTGCATCTTTGAGGCACATTTGGTTGCAGCTAAAGCCACATGACTTTAAGAAATCTTGAATATCTCCAGTTCTAAACAACCTTAGGTGACAAAAGTTAGTACACCTATTACCCAAACGGTAACAGAAGTTTTGCTCCCGCTCTTTGCCTCATTCCCCCCCCCAACTGAGGGCTCTGACTGAATAGGTGGCATGATTTTCAGAAAACTTGAAATTCTCCAGTTCTTAACATCTTTAGGTGACGAAAACTGGTATGCCTGTTACAAAAAAGGGAAAGAAAACTTTTATACCAAGTCTTTGCAACAATACTTCATGCTGAAGGCTCTGACGCCACATGTCATGTGATTTTATGAAAAGTTGAATATCTCCAGTAAACAACCTTAGGTGATGAAACTTGATACACCTGTTACCCAAATGGTAACAAACATTTTGCACCCTCCCTTTTTCTCAATACCCCCAACTTCATGGCTCTAGCAGCATTTCTAGTACCATCGTCACTTGTACCTATTTTGATTATTTATTTACCTAGTCATTGCCACTACCATCTCACCTGGTGATGTCATAGATCACTTGCGTCTCCCTTCTTTTTCCTTTCTATTTGTCATGTTTTCTAACGGACAGAAATTTTCGAAGCCCTGTGGGCTCTTGTTCAACTTGTCTTCTGCATAATAGTATCTACAGTATTACAGATATTTGATACAAAATTTTGCATAAACTTAGGTTTACCAAGAATGAAAAAACAAAAAGAGCATAGCTCATCACAGGCTATCAAGATAGATGACTGGACAGATTTGTCTTATGACGATGAAATGCTGTTGGATAGTAATGATAGTGAAAATGAATCAATGACAAGTGGAACATGGGATCCCAACAAAAGGAGCGGTATGTTGTTATTTTCAGTGATATGCCCTACTAAACCAGAACATTTACCAAAGAATTCCATTTTAAAGTAGTTTCATTATTCTCATCGTGATAGCAGAAACGAAAAAGGGGAATTCATGCCAAATCAGACTCCATCCAAATTTCCAAGAATGCCATTCTGGACAGTGAAGAATGTTGTTCTCTTTACATTTTTTGCCATCCAAACTGGCATAGTACGTCATACTTTTTTTTGTAAGCCATCCAGTATGCTTTATTTTTTTTCTTCACACCATCCAGAAATGAAGACAATGAATTCCCTTTTCTCCCTTCTGATAACACTTTGAACCACTTCATTGCATTTTTATATTCTATAATTATGGCTTACAGGAGCCCTTTCATGCAGGCCGTAATTTAATATTTTTGAACTATTGGAAAAAATATCCGATAAGTTAAGGGTTAACGTTGGACATGACCAATTAGAAAAAAATTGAAATAGGGTTTTCTTTCTAGGGGTATCAGACATATATAGTAATAGAGTTTCCTGTCTTAGATTGAAAACTGAAAGAAGCAATGTTCTGAACGTTATTTACAGCAGAGTAAGTAGGGAAAATGAAATCAAAAATAATGGTTAACAGATTGAGGCTCAAACGCTTTGCAAAACTTGGCTGGCGGTTTCTGTTTCAACTGGCACCCTTAGGAAGCAAGCTTCTTCTACTACAGATAGACGGTGCCGAAGGCACTGCTGTAGCGGAATCACTCCATGCAAAACAATAAAAATCCTAGGTAATTTGATTGACTTACCTTTCACACCTTCATCCCTGCTCGAATGTGAAAAGTCGTTCCAAAGACATGCTAGTTTCGATCAGACCATTTGAAAATTTAAGTTAATAAAAAAAACCCCCACTTTTCCCGTTTGTTAGTTGATAGTATTAGAATATATTCATAAACAAAGTTCGTAAAGAGCCTCATACACATTTTTGGTTGAAAAAAAACAACAACTTTCTGGTATATTTTTCATTGGGCTGTCAACCAAATGACCGGATTTTCAAAGTTTATAGACATTATATAAATATCAACAAACAGTAACATCAGAATTTCCTTAATGATGATATTTTATACACCTTTAGTTAGCATAATACTTTGACTATTATATTTAGCAAAAAGAACTCTTATAAAACATTTTTTCTTTTCGAACTCCATTCTTAGGAATTTATTTATAAGGCTCCATTCATTTGGTTGTTGTGTTTATATTGATACAAAAAAACTTTTCAAGAAATATTGATAATGTTTTCATTTAACATGCAAAAAATTATAACATCACTTTCTTTTAAAAAGCACAACAAAACAGGAGAATAAGATTTACAGTATGTGGAAATAATGTTTTTATATAAACTGGTGAACACAAATAAATGAAGAGCCCTTCCATTTTCAATGCAAAGTCTAATATAATATTGATATAAAAGTGTTATTAGTTAATTTCCTATAAGTCATTGTTTGAATGAAACAGCCCACAGATGGAGTTATTACTAATTATTCTTTACATGTTTCGCTTTCCAACTCCGCTTTTTTCTGGTATGCTTTCCCCGATTGCTGATTTGGACACCTGTACTTTTGAGCAGCCCATGCCTCTACTGCTGGCATTACATCATATTCAACTAATGGTGGACCATTTTCTACTATACAGAGTAAGTTTTCCACCCTTTGTCGAACTCAGGAATGCTCGAAAGATTGTTCTCTCATGAAAGTGATAGTCTTGCGGTCATCGTCGTCAAATATTTCTGCATTTCTTCTTTTTTTTTTCTTTGTACCAATTCTAAATTTCGGAACCCAGTAAATATTTTCTCAGTCTTTCTGGGTATGTGAATGCCCATGCGAATCTGTTCCGGAAATTTTACTACCCGGTAAAGAGCCTTATGTCATTTTGGATTATGGAGTTTTAAATTAAAAGTTTTAAGTTTAGCCAAAAAGGCAGAAGGAAGATGATAAAATGTTTATTTTTCTTATATCAGTTTTGAAGACTTATTTGTTTCAATGTTTTTATAAGAAGATAAAAAAGGTGGTCAAGTTGCAAGTTGTTGGGTTGGTCTTGGAAGAATTTAGACTCAGTCAGCTCTTTCTAAACACTTTTCAGTTTATAAAATAGGTGCTTTAGGTTTAGCTAGTTAGCTTCCTCATTTTTAAGCTAAAAAGGCTGCAGCTTGTTGTTTTCTAGATATTTACAGTAGCTAGCTATATATCCTCATCTTTTCTAAGATTTAGAAAGACACTATATCTTTAACCCATTTAAAACTGCTTATTAGATTATTTTGATCATGAGATGAAAATGTCAATAAAATATGCCCCAAAAGGGAAAATTGTTCAAGATGTATTGTGTCGCTTTAGTTTTTTAAGAACCTTTGAAGTGGAGGCAGGTTTTAAAGTGACGCAACACTCAATAATGGTCATATGTGAAAACTTGAACATCAAAAGATGTGTCGCTGCTTAATTTGACCAATTTAATTGATTTTTCATGTGACGTAGCAGTCAATAATTGTTATTTGTGACACCTTATACTATAAAAAATGTGTCACCGCTTAATTTAGTAAATATTTTATTTATCGCACATGTTATTTCGATGATTTTGAAAGATATTCACATCATAATTTAATGAAATTGATATTTTTATTTATGATCTATATAATTGATTTGCAAATTGTGGATGCAATATGGCTTTCACATAATGTTAAGGTAGCCGCATACTTCAGACCTTTGAAGGATAGCAATAGAGACTATATAAATTTTTCAATGTTGATTGCGGCAAAAAGGCTTTATTGATTGGTTAGATTTGGCAGGAAATACTTAATCTTATTAATATGACTCACTTTATTTTTGTTTGAATACTTAATATAGGGATTGTTTTTATTTAAAAATATTGAACTAAATAATAATACTTGGACTAAAAAATTTGTACATATGATTCATGATTTCTTTCAGGCTTCTAATGATGTTACTTTATTGAGTATTTAACATCAGTGAGTTCTGATGACATAACCAAATATATATTTATATTGATTATACTGTATACTGGAAAAATAGCAATTTATTTGAACTCATAGGCTTAAAGGGAGTGTCATACTTAAATTCATTTTTTTAAAGTTCAGGTCAAGTGGTCAAGTCCTTAAAATGTTTGAAGAATCATTTTACATAATTAATTATATTTTCGTTCTTGAGACATTTAGAGTTGAAGTTTTAATATGTATGCGGAAAATGCTTTGTTGTGATGTCATCAAAATGAATCCAATTTTCTATGAAATTGCAAATTTGAATATCTAAAAAACTAAAACTTATTTATAATTTCATAAAATTTTCAATATAAAATCATTGACACTTACTGGAAAAAATATAATTGTATTTTTTTAGCAAATACACCTAGGTAACTAGTTCGAGGCCCCTTTTGAAGTCATGCCTGCACATTAAATCTTGTGTTTTCTCAGTGGTTGAGGCAACTTTTATTTGAAGTGAGAACTATTTAGCTTCTTAAAAGCATAAAATAAAGAAAATTCCCTGAAAATTTTCTTTCATAAAAAATATTGTAGATTCATAAGATGTTGTAGATTTTGTATGTCACCATTTTTTGTTTCATCTTGATGACATCACAACTGGGCATGCCCAAAAATCTTTAAACCAAAATATCTCTTGAAGGGAAGAAGATTTGTCAATCCTTTAAAAAGACTGTTTTATGTTTCAAAGAACTCTTTAATTTGAGCTTAAGTTGTTCTAAAGTATGACACTCCCTTTAAAGTCCTGCTAATTTGTCAGTTTTATTATCAGTTCAGTACAAACTCAATATGGTATGCAGAGGTTTTAGTCAGATTATAAAGCTTTATCAGGAAGTTTTTCGTGAGAGTTTATCTGCTAGGCAGCTTCTAGTTTTTATTCTTTTTAGTTTTGAAAACATGTGTTCAAGTTTAGTATTCGATACAGGAACAGAAGAGAATAGTTCTATCAAGAGCAGAGCATCACTCCATTCACTTTTCTTTGGTGATTTAAAATGTTTCTTCCATGTCACAAGATAGGAAATACCCCATAGCTTGATATATTTCAAGGCATATTCTAACATGTTATGCAAGGGGTGAAAATAGGAATCTGAAGAAGCATGATGCAATTTGCTTTCAAAGAACTAATTTCAATAGAATCAGACCGAATTACACAGATCTTATATATTCTGAGAGAGTCACAGAGAGCTCGAAAAATTTCAGAAATTAT
>JANSTP010274281.1:0-10148 GCA_025330745.1 Cladonema radiatum | reverse complement strand
TATAATTTTCACAAGAATTAAATTTCGCGTTCGACTGACTTTAAAGAAACCTTTAGTTGATAAAATTTGTATTTTCAAAGGACTTTTCGTCAAATTTTTGTCAAATTCCTTAAATTAAATAAAATTGTTAAACAGGAATTTAACTAATGTCACGGTTTGAGGCAAAAACCACAAAATCAGCAAAAATTTCTCCCATTACAGTAGTATATTCAAAAAAGAATATAATGCAAAAAATGTCACCATAAAGTGCACACAAATATGTATTTTTATGAATTAAAGAAACTGAAGTTATTTTCTGTTGTTTTTTACACTCTAGAAAAATGATTGCATCATCAAAAATCAGAAATAGTGGTACCAAGGCTTTGACAATGTCATGGCCCTAATGTTGTCACAGTGACTCATCATGACATCATAGGTAAATGTAGGCAAATGTTCCAACAGAATAATAAAAGTTGCATAAGCTAATATAAAATTACAAATGTTTGATACTTGCTTCAAATAAAAGCCCCAATTTTATTAAATGCCCCATTCGGACAAAGGCCCCAAGGGGGGTGTTTATTAAGAATGGTGTGTATTTAGAAATTACCTTTACATTTTTCTTTTTTTGCTGCAGTATTATGTTGCTAAGAAAAAGAGACATTGTAAAATAAAGAATATTAAATAAAAACCCCCTCGAATAAAGGCCCCATCAAAAAATCAAAATATTTAATCCCCCCAGGCATCTATTCAGAGCATGACAGTATATGGAGAGATATTTCTCCAAAGTCTTGATTTTAAACACTCCCCCCTCCCATGAGGATTAGGGGTAAAAATTAAATTAAATACTAAATTATTGAAAACTTTAAGTTAACATTTCCTATACATTTAAATTCAAAAACTGAATCCTGCATAAAGACAAACAATATAGTCAAAAAATGTATATGAATTGAAATGAATAATACATATATTAAATAAAAAACAAATAACCATAAAATCAGATATTATATACATAACTTATTACAGTTTTACATCTGAAGATGCTTGTATGAGCGAAAAGCTTTATGTTTTTAATATATAATATCTATGGCAAATTGCTTTTATAATACATACATATAAAAGCAAAATACAACCTATTCAGACAATCCCAGAGTAAAAACTATTGTCATTATATTTTGATCAATTTTAAACTTTCTCCTGGCTGAACAGTATGTACAAAAAAATGACAGGAAATATTTCATAGTTTTAATACAGCAAGTTCTACTTCAGTTTACTTAGTGGAAACTGAAGTAGTGTATAAGTCTTGCATACAAAGATAAATTTATCAAAGCTATATATAAATGCTCTGAAGCAGATCAAAGCTCTCTAAAGATGATTCTGACAAAACAAAATCCTATCTTTCTAACAACTTTTTTGTGTATGCCTCCTCTCTTCCCATCCTCACCTCTATAACACATATTTTTGGGGTTCCCAGCAGCATTATTGAAGAGAAGTGGCCATGGAATCCAATAATAAGAATATCCCCAGCAATATGCTCAAATCTAATGAACAAATTTAAGCTGTCAAATATTTGGAAAGCAGAGCACTCAGCCAAAGCTCTCCTCCTTCAATCATCTACATTATTTGCCTACCATCACCCCTAGCCGTCAATGGTACAAAGTATCATACTGACTAACTTGGACACTGAACAAATTTTGAACAAAATTCTCCTTAAATGCCTTGGGACAAAATGGAGGTGTTAGCTATAGCTAGAGAACCTGTGTGCCAGCTATCCTACACGGCTGTCCTACCATGCTGCTGTGAAAACCTTGATTTTTCATAAGAAAATTTATATAAATTTGGAAAATTTCTGGTGTTTACTAAAGTAAGAACAAGAAACAGGTTTCCCATGATCTATAAAAACATAGGAAAATGATACTACATTCTCTATTTTAATTTAATGGAAACATGACATGGGAAAGCCAAATCAGCCATATTTCCAAGAAAATCCTTATTCTACTCTATAAACTTCACATAAGCCCGACATATACACAAATCCAGAAAATATGATCTTTTCTGCACTCCTTTCTTTGTTTTCTTAGCAATTCTTGCTTTTTTTTATAACAAAATGTTTAGCATATGAATGTTTACTTCACCACTGTTGCTCTTCGAAATTTTCAAACGTGGGCCCTTAGCAGCTTTCCCACCTGGATTCAAAATTTGAACATCAGAAAAACAGAGAAGCGCTATCAAGTTATTTTTTCTAGATCAGTGCCTATAACTCGGGGTAGAAATTTCTAATTGGATAACAAATTTGCAAGAAGGCTCTCGATTCTATAAACATTCCATCTGTCAATTTTCATTTCATTTCTGGAATATTCAATTTTTGAAGGCACCCTTATACCTTAAATTAAAATATATATAGATATGATTTCGACTATTAGGCTATACAAGTTTAACCAGCAGATGAACTGATATAATATTTACTGTTTTAAAAAAATATTTCCACTATCTTTTATTAGTTTGATCATAACAAAGAGCATTTCAAAAAATGTTCTTCTTTATGACTACCCTTGCATTTAAATAAATATATACAAACACATTACACATATATGCACACAAAGAGGAATTAAAGAATATATTTGCAAGTAATAACATTCTCGCAGTTTATGTGTATTCTGAGTCATTAGCTTCAGCTTGAGCTGATTTTAGTCTCCTAGTTGCAAAAGCAAAAAGAAACACATTAGCTATTTAGTAAACATCCACAACACTGCTAGAAACAACCCAGCTTCAAGTTTTAGGTTTTTAATCTGTAATGTGCTCTGAATCAACCAACAGCATCCCACTTGCTGCTGTGATGCATTAATAGGATTATGTTGCGTTAGTTGTTGTACAAGTGCAGTGGTATAATCACAGAAATAGCACATTCTATGCATCATGGAATTTTGAGCAATGTTTATAAAATAGATCATTTCAGCTTTGTACAATGGGTTTATATAACTTATATCATCATATACATTATGGAATATCGAGCACGTAATAGCTACAGCCACAAAGGTATCATTCTTTTCAGTGTCAAACTGGTAACATACCTCTTTGATGAATGGAATTAAATTTGAAGAGATAGCAGCACACAAAATGTAGAGTGTGTTTATTGTTGGTATGTGTCTACAGTGTGTAGAGGTGAATTTGGAATTGGCAACATTATGAGGAACACCATTTATTTTCTGTGTCAAACATTAGTATTACCATGTTTTGTCATCAGTATTGACGTACATTCGAATTGCTCGCAGCAAATAAATGAAAAAATCTATTTACTATTGGTGTCAGTGCCCAGTGTGTAAAAAGGTTAACAAAACACAAGACGAAACATCATGAAGAGCAAGATTGATATATAACATATCATTCTAGTTTTCCAAGATGAGTTTGATATGACTGATAACAATAGCAAAAGGCACGAGTTAACAGAAATTATTTTGACAATGGTCAATGTGTTTAAAGTTAGGAGTTGTTATCATAATATATTCAGGATTAATGCTAAAGACATCAAGGTCTAACAACTGTACAATAGATACAATAGATATAGATATACTTCTTATTTGTGACGCTTTGAAGGACTTGATTAGGGCATGTGTTTCTTATGTCTCATTTAGACTCAACCATTTTAAGAAATCATGCAATTTGATTATCTTTAACAGTTTCTTGAGGATATTAACTTTTACTTTTATTTACATAGTAGAACACTAAAAACTATTTATAGATCAAAATTTAATCTATATACATATGTCCTAAATACTTTTTGTACTACACAGCACATAGGATTGTTGGTGGATATGAATGTCAAAACAAAATTGCCAGATCTTTTCCCTACGCTGCAAGTATTTTGAGAACTTAATTCTTGTTATTATTTATCTATGCAATCAAAAATCTTTTGCAAAAATCATGTTTTAGAGTATGAGGCGACTTTTAACAATACTGTGAAACGTAAAAAGACTTTATACCTTTATATGTGATATTTTCTGATTTGCAACTTCGCCTAGTAGTGCAGAATGTGTTACGACTCATTTTGAGTGTATTGTGAACTCTACTCCAGGTGGGAGATTCAGCCACTTACGCCAGCAAGAGCAAGATTTTCAAAAACATGAATTTTATCATACCATCGATGAAGTAATTGTTCTTGCTGGCACAAATTACCTTCCCTTAGAAAAGTTGGGGAAATGGATAAATGATTTTTAAAAGTTATTGTTTAATTTAATCTTTTTAGTTATAGTTAAAAGTTATTAGCATTAAACCAATATTTGACAAAGTAAATTTAGATATCCAAAAATATGAAGTTGAGATTAGTTATTTTAGATTACATAAAGGAAAGTCAAAATTCAGCAAAGGAAGTCATAATATTTTTTAAATATACTTGAATATCTGTTTTACTATTCTGTTTATGATTTTTTTACATGTCTATTGTATTTAGTTTACATTAGGTTAGTTTACAATGTTCTTCAGTCAATCAGATTTCAAATCGATTTTGTTGTAAATTATTTGTGGAAAGAATTATATGGGCAATTTATGGCAGTTATTGCCTGTGCCTTATTTCTTAATTTTCATCGTTTAATATGGTTCATAACTTTTTTGTATTATTGTGACTGAATTATTTAAAGCAGCTGTCAATATTCTTTTACTTTTATTATTATCTTGTTGTAACTCTCACAAATGAATTCTTCTGATAATTCGTTTTCAAACCACTTAATTTTTAGCTCAGTTGTTAGATAATTATTCATTGTTCCATCAATTAAAATTTTTAAACATCTGGTGTGTAGTACTGAAGTTACAAGCCCTTGTATTTTTGCATTTTTTCTCATAAATGTTTCGTATTCAGACTTTTAATTTTCTCTTCATTTTATCTATGTTATTGAATGGTTTCTACAAAACAAAATACATATATCAAATTTGCAGATTGTTCTCATGATGTCATTCTGAATATAAGTTGGTAAAATACGGTATGTAATTTCTTAATTCTTATATTTTCAAAACAGTACAATATCGACAAGAAACAATTTAAATATCAAGAAACTATGACAACCTAAAAAACTTGCTCTTTTGAACGCCATGTAAAAAAATAATTTTTAAAAATTTATGAGATATGAACAGCTTTCAGTGATGTTTTGAAACTAGCAATAAACCAGGCAATCGTTTATTTATTTTTAATGTTTTTCCCAGTCACAGAAAACTTTGTGCAAATAAAAAGCCAAAATTAGGAAACTCGAAAAAAATTCGACAACTACTGTAATATGAAAGAATAACTTCCAATATGACCGCCAGTAAAAATAACAAATTTTTCTAGAATTTAAATGATAATATTATGAAAATGACACATATAATTTTTATAAGACTTTCTGTGATGAAATAGTTATGCTTATCTAACAGTTGAACTAAAAATTAATCCTTTCTAAAACTTAGCAAATGTCTTTTCTCTCAGGGTGTGAATATACATTTAATTTGACTACCTTTCTATATCCCTATGTTAAAATAAACATTACTATATGATCAGCTAATTTATAATAAGATCTTTTTGATTTAGAAAACGCTTTTTTAGATTTGTATTGATTGAATTTTGCCTTGACTAGATTTTTTCAATTCCCACAGAGAAGTGTACAATATGAAGATGGAGGCTTTATCTATAAAGGAGGATGTTTTTGGAATCTTTGTGCATATTTCCAGAGTGAATATTGTTTTGCGAGGTTCAATACAATCCACTTGGGCACAGACCTTGGTATTTCTCTGTTGATGGAGTATTTTCATGATATTTTGTCTGGTGCAATGGGTAAGATATTTACTTAACATTAATATTGGTATTATTTATTTTATAATTGATTAGGATTTTACTTTTTTTATTACAAGGAGAATTTGTAAACGAACAAAGAAAGCAAAAAAGGGACATTGATCAAGGTAATCATACTTCTAAACTTCTAATATTATGCAAATTATGCAATGGCGTTTTCAACTAAAGAAACAGGTATGTTGTCATTCCTTTTCTTTTATTGTACTTGAATGTATTATGTGACTTATAAATCCATAATTATCCTTTCACCATAATCTGGCTTGTAATCTTGTATTGCTCATATTTTGACCTTTAAATTGATACATGGATTTCGTTTTTAATTAGTCCTATCGTTCATTGACTTTTTGATGTATATCAGATTCATGCAGGTAGACCAGTTGTTTTATATGCACCCAATATAAATATTATAAATATTTTCAATAGTATTTCTGGATGAGTTCACAAAGAGGCTTCCGAAAAATTTCAGATGAAAATGTTAGGTGTCAAAGAGGCATTTAAAAAATAACCTTTGAAGCTATGTTTTTTAAAAAACAGGCTAAAATGGGGAATATTGCAAGGAGATACATTTATCCAAATAAATTTTTTTATGACATCATTTTGAGACAGATACACAGCAGTGACTTGTAATGTAAAGCACTTGCAATGTAAAATGAAGCTTTTCAACTCATTTGAGCATGGGTGAGAAAAGAAGAAAATATTTTTTCATTACTTGCATCATGATGCAAGTGAGTAATTTTTAAAAACATCTGATTTTTGCTCAAACGAGCTCAAACAGTTAATAAAACGTAACGTTATATTAACTTTTTAGAAGAAAACTCAGCAAGCCATAACTCATTTGCGGCACTCTTGACATTGGCGCTTTAACATTTTAACTAGTTTAATTTAAAAGAAAGATATTTTATATCATTGTTAATATTTATTTATGAAAGAAGTTATATATTGAAAAACGTTGTTCATGTTGGAAGTATTATCGCTAGTTACGTGAGAAGATTTTCCAAAAGCTGTCGTTATTATGTAAATATTGTTGTGTTGCTTACCTTCTTCATTATCTTGTGTAAATATTGTAAATATCACCCAAGAACACTAACAAAATGAGCGCTAAATGTTATGCATGTAATAAACTAGATAAGAAAAACTCTTGCATAAAATGTGGTATTGTCACTTGTAATATATGTTCAATTACCACAAAAGAAAGTGATAGCGGATATTTGGAAGAACTTTATAAAGTGGAATTCTGTAAAAAATGTGCAACACCAATAAAAACAGATCCACTGCCTGCAAAAAAACAAAAGACAACATTTAGTGCTTTCCGAATGAAGCAAACACCGCAGATTGCTGATATGAAAATGCCAAAGATTTTACCCACTAAGAAAGTTAATAACCCAAAAATATTAACGGACACAAGCGAGAAAGAACCTATAGTATGCAAAGTTACTGCCGCTACAATAGAGAAATGGAAAAGGATACTTGTAGACTTGGCTGTTAATGAATTGCTTTATTATGAAAAAGATTCCAGCAGTGTACTGACAGCATTATTTTGCAAGTTTTGTATAGATCACGAGGAGGAAATAAAATCAAAATATCAATATACAAATCAATATACAAATCAATATATAAAAGGTTCAACAAATTTTTGAAAATCAACAGTTGAATATCATGCGAAAAATGCAAAATCCCATACCATAGCGCATAAACTGCATATTAAAGAAAGTGAAAAAGACTCAAAAAAGTTAAAAAACTTTACAGGTAGTGTAAAACTTAAATACAACATTATTTGAATCCTCTCAAAATGAAATCAGAACACACAGTTCAATCATCATTGTGTTGAATCCTTAAAAAACTCACAATATACACTTTTCTATTAAGGGACAGTAAGCGTGTTTGGCTGTGTTCGCCATCTTGGAATTTTCATAATAATTGCTCCTTCTGGAAAACACAAATTAATTACATACAGGCATCGTTGAATTATGGCATAGACAGTAAGCAATTCAAGATACAAGTCATAATTGAAGCATGAAAAATTAATTACATTTTATTATGGTTTTAATTGTTTTCTTTGAAAAATTTAAAAACATAGCTTAATGATCTGAAAGAATAGAAACAATTTATATGTGCTTGCTTACTCTCTACGTCATAACACATAAATTAGTTTGACATAATTATTATAGTTTTTGTTTTGTGAAACAGGAGAGCCCTTTTTTAAAGGTTTAAAGGAAGATGCCATATATATGTTGATTTTGGCCAAAAGAAACCCATTTTACGTTATATTTACTTCTGATTCACGCTATGACTGTTGTTTTAACTAATTTTTCAAGATCTACACTCCATTTAAACACTCTGTTGCAGGCTCTAGGAATGTACTTGTTGGTATTTCAACAATGGAAAAAACAAAGTTTCTCAGACTAAAATTAAATTTGAGACTGCATATTTTGTTGCAAAGCAAGAACTGCCACATACGAAATATAAAGAAATACTTGAACACGAAAAGTTTCATGGTGTTGATACTGGTAATTCCTATATGACTGACGTAAAGGCTGTGTAATTTACAGATTTTATTGTAGCGGATTTCAAACTTAATCTTTGTAGAGAGTTAGCAAAAGCAAACCTTTTCAGGATTTTATGGGATAGATCAACAGATTCTACGGTTATCAAAGAAGAAATAATTTACATTTTGTAATTTGACCTTAATCTACGAGAAAAAGATGGAGTTGCAGTGAAAATCGAATTTCTTGACATTAAGCCATTAACATCACAATCGGCCAATGGAGTGCACAAAGCTGTTGTCGAGAGTATCAAAGATTTGGATATAATTAATGACAAAGACAGTTTTGCAGAGCAAAAACACATCTCTGAATTATCATTGTGCAAATGAATAGTGGGGTCTGCTTCCAAAGGAGGATCTGTAAATTGAGGCGAAAATAGTAGCATTAAAACATTGATTTGGGGAAGTTCACAGTTAGTAGTTTTTAGGTGGTGTATTGCTCATAGATTAGAGCTTGAAGTGAAAGATTCTCTTTCAAATGAATATTAATTTAAAGAAGTAGGTGAGATGTTGTTGAGGTTATTGCGGTTATATTATTTATATCAAAAAGCCCCTAACAAACTTTGCCAACTATGAGAACTTTCACATGCATTATCAGGAGCCATTGAGTACCATGAGGGGAGTGTGAAACCTTACAAGGCTAGCAGAACTAGGTCGATAACCCATAAAGTGAAAGCAATGAAAATTATTTTGATGAACTGGGGTGTCTATATTATGCACATCGAGGATCTTACCAATGACAAGTCTGTTCCTGTGAGTGATCGAAGTAAGTTAAAAAGATATTTAAAAGAATGGCAGCAGCCCAATATACTGATTTTGTTAGCTCACTTCATTGAGGTATTATCTGCGGATTCTGATTTATTGCTAGTTTTTCAAAGCAATTCAATTGATCATGTAAGTAATTGTGATGCAATTTCTAAAGCAAAAAAAGGATTGAAAGGCTTCAAGAAAGGTCTTTTGAAACAATGCCATATGTGAAAATCTTTTCTCTAAAATTGAAGAAAAAGAGCAAAGTTTTACATACCCCTTGAAAATGTTGAAAAAATTAAAGATAACATTGCGAAGGAGTAAACAGAAATTTTTGAGAGCATATCAAACTTTTTAGTTAAATGACTTGAAGAAGAAAGCGACAGTGAAAAATAATTCATCACTCACCTATAAATCTATTTGCATTTTTTTTTATTGTTTTTTGAAACTCCATTGAAATACGCAGGAATGAATGTATCTTATCCAGAGTTTATCGATCAAGGGCATAACAGGTGTGAAAATAGTGAAATTTTCTCCTGTCGGACATTTTTAAAGACGAAATGCCTATTAACTGCCACCAACCATGGTTGGGTGGTGAAGAAAATTTTGAGTTTCAGATCCTCTAAAACGGCTATTTTGGCATTTTTAAGTATTAAAATTATGTGAGTGAAAACATTAATGAGTAGCTAAGAAACACTAGGTGAGCAGTCTTTCAATAATGTTTACATGATACTTTATACAAAATTTACATTCTATATGATCTTTAATTCAAAGCATTTATTTAATTGAAAAAAATCTTTCATTTGTAATAATGCACCAAAACATGAAAAATATGCTTTCTTTATCATCAAAAAACATTTGACATATCACAAATCTTTTTCAGTATAATGTATGAATAATTATATGAAATAAACTTATTTCTCATTTGTTAAAAAATTTCATTTTATACTTTTTATGCGGATTAAGTTTTTTGTTATAAATAATTGTTTGTTTTTATGTGACGTTACGAAGCTTCTACGATGTCTGTTTGTGGATATATTTTGTTCTTTATAAATGTAAACTAATTTA
>JANSTP010274270.1:0-10149 GCA_025330745.1 Cladonema radiatum | reverse complement strand
AATCCCAATTTTGGGATTTTTCATTTCCCAACGTTGGGTTTTAAATGGGAAATTACAAGAAAAAAACCAATTTTATCGAATTGGATTTCAATAAATTTTTCCTGTGATACATAAAGATTCTTATATAATAAATAAACAGCAAGTATTGTTGAATGCTTGCCATAAAAATGATGGTCCAATAAATGCTTTGTGACTGAATTCCATAAGGGTTCAAATAAACAACGAATTACATATCTTTTTCAAGTATTTATAACCTCTTGCCTTTATGAGGCCTGAATAAGTTTTAATTCACGTAGGCCAAGATCTTTCAATCAACTTTTTTTTATTTGTGTAAAAAATTAATCATAGATAAACATAGCTGAAGGATCTTAACCCTTTGAGCCCGTGTGACGCCTTTATGCGTCATCGGTAATCCGTGTGACGCCTTTTGGCGTATTTAGATAGTAATTTAAAAAAAGAGATTCCCGCGAAAACAGTAGGTTTTTGGCCCTAAATGATTGCAAAAACACAATCTACTGTAAATTTCCTTTCGGTATGAAGTCGGTTATGATGTAACAAAGCCTTATCAAATGTAATATTAAGAAATGAAAATCGTCAAAAATTACAAGATGGCGGATGTTGCAAGGTTTGTCTTGTCCACAGAGATATTTGTTATTGGATTCTGTCATAAATATTTGTTTTGATATTGATTTTTAGCTTGAAAATGATATTAGAAACATAGAAGAATGAGAAAAAGTTAGTATATAGAGTAGAAAATAATTTTGAAGAAAATGAGCATAGGGCAACATTTTTACCTCAAAAACTGACCTTTTTCTAAAGGCTAATTTTTGGCACCTTTATAGTTCTGGCTTTCATCAAATATGTGAACCAGGACAGTATTAACTAAATGTAAATCATGAAACTAGATTAATTTGTCTTTCATTTGAGGGGTCACTCATCCTGAACTGATTTTTAGAAGAAAAGTCAAAGGATTTTTGTAAAAGAGTAAAAATTGACCGAAATGTTGCCACACACTAAAAATGTTGCGCGCTGAAAGGGTTAAATTATACATAGTATCGGATACTATGTATAGTTTAAGATGGAATTTTGGATGGAATTTTGAACATTCAAGAAGTTGAAATCTGAGGATAATCCTAAGATTTCAACTTCTTGAATGTTCAAAATTCCATTGTCCTTTATAATTTGAAGTTTTATAAACTTTCCAAGCATTTTTGGTTGTTTGCAAAAAACGTGAACAAATAAATCTTTACTACCATCAAACTTGTCGGCACAGACTTGACGTGCTAGTATTGCCAATAGTAACCTGCAACGGATTCAATCTTATTTTCCACTTGAAGTGGTTAACAATGAATATTTTGTAAATTGCAACTTGACTTTTGAATTTTACTTGAAGCCAAGGATCTTTTTCGGACTTCGTGCTAAACGTAAAAAAAATCATTAAATTTTGCTCCGTTGAATTGTCGATCAATTGCTTTCTTCGGATTAATTTCCAGAAGTACCAAAGAACCTGTGGTATTACCATATCTAGCCAAATTTTCAGCTAAAAAAGAAATAAAAATATTATAAAAATTATAAAATTGCGAATGGGTTTTTTACTCTGGACACTTAACCCTAATGCAGTGTCAGACTTTCAAGACTTACTAAAATTAAAAATCGAAAATATTTGGAAAAACATTCATTAATGCACGAACTAGAGTTTGAAAACACTTTGTTAGAAAGTTTCTCCTTTGAAAGGAAATAAATTCTTAACTAAATCACGCCAGTCTGGCGAGATCGAAGGTTATTTCAGGTGGCAAGACGCATTGCTATTGAAAATCCGCCACTATTTGTGATTATTGCTACAGTAGTCTCTCTAATTAGGGGACACCATCGGTGCAAAAATATCTGTCCACTTATTAGAGGTGTCCGCTTTATAGAAAGTTAACTATATTTGGGCTAATTTTTGTTCCTGAGTCAAAACTTTTATGTATTTTGAGGTTTCTGGGGAATAGTGGATTATTGCAGACTTAGAACAACAGAAAAAATGTCGTTATTTTAAGATATACAAGCTGTTTTATGACAACACAAGAAAAATGTTTAACAACCTAGGAAAATTTTTTGTTGTTTTAAATGCCTACAAAATCGGCACTTGCCGATAAAGATATACCTGTGATTAATGCTTAAGGTCATAAAGTAAAGAAAAAAAGTTTATGAACGAGAATTCTTTACTCTTATCATTAAAAAAGACTTAAAGACTTGGAAAATTTCCCGTGGTGTTCGCTAATTTGAAAGGAAAAATTGGCAAAAAGGCTACTTGGTGAAAAAAACGCGTCCGTTAATTGGAGCGCCCGCTAATGGCTTGTCCGAAAACACAAACATTTCAGATTGATCACGTTTTTCGTTGTCGTGGAAGCTTTACATTGTTTATTAAACTTGCAAACTGGGAAATATCCACAGCCGCCATCCTACAAAAGTAAAACAACTTTTCACGAAAGAAAGTCGCAATCTTATATTTAATTGTTGCTTTCCAACGGAACTTGTTGATCAATCAAAATTGAATTTTAATTCCGGGTTCCGCCCCCTTGCCAACTCCAGAACTGCTAAAAGAATGATAATTAAACTTTCCACACAGTTAAAAGCAACTCTTCTTGAGCATAATAAGTCAATATTTGGTATGATGACTTCATCAAAAAACTTCATATATTAAGAGCTTTAAGATGTCTTCAGGGTTTCCGGAAAATAGATCCGAAATCTGATTTTTCCAGTACTGGGACCAAAAAATGGTTTACCGCCGGCCAAAAAGCTGGCTGTCATAGTAATTGTGGGCGTGGTGCCCGAAAAAGGCTTTCACCAAAATGTTGCCAGGTAATTTTTAGGAATGTCGTAACAATAGGTTCACCGTGTTTCAATTTTTGATTTGTGATTTAACGAGCAGGTGTTTTAACTAAACACTATGTTTTTGTCTAATTGGTCAAAAAAAAATTGCTTTGAAAATTATGTTGCATTGAGAGTGACAATTAGTTGAGAGTACCACTTATTAATTTAAAGAAAATGTGTAAAAAAAACCTAATAGTTTAAAACAATAGCTAGGTAATATTGAAAAACTCAGATTTTTATCATTGACGAGTGACTATTTGATAATACGAAAGTAAAAAAAATTATTGTCGGCTAAATGTCGTTCGGCTAAAAGTCTGTCGGCCAAATGCTTGTCGGCCAAATGTCCGTTCGGCCTAGTGTCCTTTCGGCTTACTGTCCGCTCGGCCTAGTGTCCGTTCGGCTAAGTGTTGTCGACCTAGTGTCTTTCGGCCTAATGTCCGCGAACCAGTTTTCCTACCTTATGAATCTTTTTCTTTTTCTTAAACGAGATAATTTATGTCTGAACGCATTTATCAGTATAGCTACTTTAAGTTTTGTTTTCCTTTTTGATTAGAGCCGGAAAATTTATTTTCGAAATCATTGAAACCTTGCGGGTTTTTACATTCGGTTCTTGATTGTATATTACTTTCTTTGCGCGAATCAATTCGCCGCATTTTTTTTATCTTCATGCTTTCCGTTCTATGATGCTGAAATATTTTTTCTACTTAATTCTGTATGTTGGTAGAGAGCATTTAGGTTCGGAAAACAGTGAGCATAGAAGAAAGGTTTCCCGTTCTAATTCTTAATTAGATTTTTGAAGTTAAAATGGTTTTCTGATGGAGATTTTCAACCCCATGCTGAAGTTCAACTCTTTTCTCAATTGCTTGAATGTTTGAGCCTAGGTGAAAGCCTTTCCGCTCGGCATAGGACTGAAAATAAAAACAAATGATAAAGGGCACAAAGCCATTGAAGTTTCAAACAATTGTAAACAGCAGAAAAGTAAGAATTTGTGTTGAGTTATTGATTTAAAAAGTGCACAATTTTGTCCAGGAAGTCAATTATGCAGTCAATTCTGGGCAGCTATTTTTTAGCAGTATCAGCAATCACTAGACTTGCCATAATTTTTTAGTACTCAGTGTAGACGGGCTGAGATCTTAACTTTCTTAATTCTAACGGTAACTTTAGCCCAAGTCTGAGAACAGATTACTTCAAAAGTTCTTATAGTGAAAAACAGCTAGTAGAGAAAGCAACTACTGGTAACGGAGAATGATATCTAGAAGGTAGCACATCTCTCAAAGTTGCAGTTTTTTGATTTTTGTGTACACCGCATGCAATATTAATAAATGCATCAATAGCCACGCTGAAAAAATCTTGAAATGTATTACGAGATGAATGACTGCTGGTTAGAACCTGACATTTTTATGAAATATTAAACAAGCGTTGCTTTGCAAAAAAGTAAAACAATAAGTTCACTGATTCCATTCTCAAGAATGATCTATTAAAAATAAAAATTCCCTTTTCAATGCTGTTTGCTATCACATTCATCATGCTGTATGGTTGTCAACTAGGTATAAGGAATATATGTTAAACAAAGCATAACATTATTCGTCCTTTTCGTACCAAGATTGTAAAAAATCCTAAACCCTCCAGCAACTTTGAATGACATAAAAACTCAAGTTTATATGCATACAAAAAGAATGTATACGTATGCTTCTTAAACAAAAAGGTCGCATTAACTTAGATAATATTAATATTTCTTTGTTATCCTTGGATACCGAGATAACTTAAGAGACAACTGTGTTTAATCAAAGTTTAATCTTCGTCAATTGTGTTCATTTTTAGCTACTATGCTCTTCTTTATCAATGTTTCATTACCGCCTCTTACTTTTCAAAGCTTCACAGCTAAGTTGAAAAGTTGAAACCAATTATGTTCATGAATTGCTTCCCCGCTTAACTGATTGATAATTTCATAAGAAAATTTTCTGACCTTGTGCTGAAAGTCCTGAAAAAGGTATTTGAAATTGGTATTTCACCTCTTACAGATCGGAGAGTCTCTCAAGATTTCTATACTGCTGTGGAGCCAGACTTGGTGCTTTTGTAAAAAGCGTTTCTCAAAGAGTAATAGCATGAAGTTGCTTACAAAGTGTGAAGCAAAAGCTTGCCAAGATTTAGTTTTTTCGTTAATGCCATAGTATCAGATTTAACAGTTACAATATGATTGTGCATGTTATTACAATAGAGCATCAATTCAACTTAACTTGCAAAAGTAGGTGTTGCTGATGACATCTATAGCAACATAACATGGGTAAGTGTTTTGTTAAACTGTTAAATGGTTGATAATTGCACTTTGCGCATTTCTTTAAAATCTAGAAAATATATGCTGCATTTAAAAATGATGTTGTAAGTTTTATTTTACATAATTTTCACGCATAAACACAAGTAGTTGAATCATTACAAAAAAGTATCTAATTTAATAAATCACTTATTTTGTGCAAAGCTCTTTCGATTTTTTTGTTCATAAATGTTGACTTAGCTTCCTGTTAAGTAACGGCCATATGTCTCAACTTCTTGAATGTTTAAATATGCTCCTTTTTGCATGATCTGGAGTCTAACAAGTTGACCAACCAAAACATATTTCTGACAGAATACATGTATTTGCATCAATTTACTTGCATCAATATTATCCTTGCATACTACGAAATCAGCTGTTGTTTTACCAATAGAAACTCGCAATGGATTTAATCGTTCACGAGCATCAAAACGATTGACGATGAATATTTTGTAAATGAATGCTTCATCTTTAAGCGTTACTTGAATCCATGAATATTGACCAGGTATGCTGTTTGTATGTGCAACCAATGTCCAGTCCTCCCTTGTTAACAAGTATTTTTCATCATTTGCCCGTTCGGGAACCCAGTTACTGAATTGTGACGACATGGATACAATGCCTTCCAGTGCTAGGTTTCTTACTGAAAAATTTGAAAGGGAATCAGTAAAAACAAGAGGAAGAATTGAAAACCTATAAATAAGGTTATGGAAATTTCTTTGCTGTTCTTATTCTGTAATAATATCAATTGAAATCATGCATCTTGTAGTATTTTTTTTCTCATTACAAATTCTTCTTTTGATAGGTAAAGTTATTAGATTTCGGATTCTTGACTTTGCAAGCTCATAATAAGCTCGTACCACAGTGGCACGGTCAGAACCTACCTGGTAGCTGGCCCGGTTAATATTAAATTCAATTTGGGAGCCAGGTTAGTTTTTCAGAAAATATTGCAAAATTTTAGGTAGCCCAGTAACAGTCTTCCGCAAAGTTACTCAGATCAGGTATTTCCTTTGGCTAAATTTACCCGGCCAGTTTGATCATCAATATGATCATGGTGAAAGTGACTGCAAATTTTCTTAGCCCGGTCAAATTATCTTGAAAATATCTCAACCCGTTACGTTTTAGGTAACTCACAGGTCCACTTAGGTAGGGGTGTCATAACAGTGAGCAGAAACAAATCTAATACTTCCCATTGTCTAACTGTTGCGACATAGCGTATCAATGTTTATGGTCACGATTCGTTTCTAAGAATTTCAAATTTCAAATCAATTTCAAATTTAAAGGTCAATGACCCCATCTTCTGCCGAGGAACACCAAGGCCCATTTGGAAAAACAGAAAAGAAAGATATCGCTTTATATACCAAAACAAAAACAAAACAAAAAAACAACAAAAGAAAAACAGAATTACTTTGTCCATTAGGAGTTAGACATGTCTTCTCCAGGTAACATTCGCATGCCAAACTCTTCATAGCTTCCAATGTCATGACTGAGCTACATTGCCTGTTAAACTTGCACACTGAATACAAACCACACTTTCCATTCTAAAATCAAATAAATCGACTTTTACGTTGCTCTGCATTGCTCATGTATTTGTAATATTAGATATTGTCAAGCATTTTGACCTGCTCCCCCCCTCTCCCCCCCTCTTCCCCCTACTTGTTAAAAGAAGATTTGATAGAAAATTAATTATTGAAAAAATATGAAGCACAATTTTCCAAGTCAGAAAACTAGAAAAAAAGCTGACAACTTAAACTGCTACACAGCTTATATTATGCTTAAACTGACATACAAAATAACTTTTGTAAGAATTAAAAATGTAAGAATTATGACCTGCCTCAAACATTTTTAGGCTGATATTTCTACAAGTTAGGTAAAAAGATTGTGCTATCAGCGAAATTTTAACTTGTGTAGTCAGATTTATTTAAAAAGTTTTCAAATTTGAAAATAATCTTTTGTTTTAATAATCTTAACCAGAAGTTTTAATTTACTAATACTGTTCTTACAGTCTTTTTACTAGCAACGAAAAACTCGGGTATTTACTTTTGACTCAAGAGGTACTTAACGGATATTGTATATATTTTTTTGTTTACTTAGTTACCAATTATCTTCGAGGCCAATTTTTTTTGAATTGGGTTAAGTCTTCTGGTTGTTGTCAGTAGTGCTGACAATGGTTTGATGAATATAAATGTGGCTTAACCCTATTGGACCCGGGGAGGGGTCGGATTCCGCCACAATGACGGTTTTTTTATTGTAACTCCAGAATGAAATAAGCTTTTGCCACAAAACTTTGTGAGTTTTTACAAAATTTACCTGGGAACATTTTGATGTAAAAAAATTTGGGTGACCACGCCCATTGTTGCCATGGCAACGCCCAAATACAGGTCCGGTACGTCATTTTTTGAGGTCATTTTGGGCCAAAATCCAAAGTTTGACCCCAAACTCCATATATCTCCTAATGGTATCAAAGTGCTTTGTGTTAGTAGCAAAATAGTGAAAACCGCATTAAAAAAGCTCTTTTGGTTCAGTTTTTATTGATAGTCAAAGTTTGACTTTCAACTGACCAATTTTTGACGACCTGTGGGTGTAAAATTGATGACGATATCAAATGTTGATGGTGTCATACATTCAATTTGGTACCAAAGTGCTCAGAATAAGTTTGTCTATTACTGTATAAATTTTCAGCACTAAATCATTAGTAGTTCCCGAGAAATTGAGGGTGGGGAGCGGACCCCCCCCCCCCGGGTTTTTGAACCTCAAAAAAGCCAGGGTCCAAAAGGGTTAATGCAGTTCTGATTCTTTTTTATTCTTGCAATATATGTTCACATCCTGAGTATATATAAAATTAGACTTATAGTCCTAATACTAATACCTATCCTGATGCTGATGTCCTAATTTGATATGTGTATACTTTATTTAATCTATAAGTGCTGGTTTTTATTTTGAAAAGGGTTCGGAATAGCTTTCTACTATAAACCTCTTTTTTTACAGTAACGAAATTCAAACTTTTCTTTCTAAGGTTAATGTTATAGTTTAAGCACCGATTAATATAATCTTATTCTTTATCTTTAAAAGGTTCAGGCTCTTTAGCGAGGCTCTGACAGTGTGCAGAGATTATTTATTCAGAAGATTATTTAGCTGTGGCATATGGAACATCTATGGAATGTAAATTTGACAAAGGTATCCATGAAGTAAATGAAGAAAATAAGCAAAGTAAATATATTCAATCTTACTGCAAAAAATGCTGTTGATACAAAGCTCCATGATGGGTCTTCAACTAACGTCCCTGAATTAATTGACAAAAGTTGACATTTTTGATGTTCTTTGTTCAAGTTAAAAGCCACACATGGGTAAGTCATCATACAATTCAATCCACATTGGAAAATACTTTTAGTTGAAGTAATTTTGAGAATCGGTGCTTGTAAATATTTACCATATATGGAGTCTGTAAAATGTATTTCAAAAGTTTGATTTGTAATCTGTGTTTCCTCACAGGAAACTTTGTTAAATATCCATAGTGTTGATAGAATGTTACAATAAATTGTCATAATCAAGAGATAATTTGGCATTGACATAGTTCTTCAATGGTTCAATCTTCTATCGGTATTTGTGTTCACGATGTTTATTCAAAAGTGTAAAATTGAAACAGTACTATTTAAAGGTTATGTTTTGACTGGCGAAGAAATATCAGTTTTTAAATCTTAAAAAATCATGTAAATGTAATTCGTTTCCTCATGTTTTTGTAAATTAAGTATTGATAAATATTTAAATATGACATTTTCCCTTTTTTATTTACTAATTCATGCTTTTCCTTTTTTTTGTGAATATAAGTTTGAATTAATCCCTTTATTCACCATTAGATTCCTAACGTCATAAATGCATAGAAAATAAGAAAACTTTGTAAGCATTTGGTGAAGTTATACACATATGATATATTTCCCCTCAGAAGGTACAATTTCGATAATACTATAAAAATTTTTAAAGATAAGTTTCCGCCAAAAATATTATTCTATTATTCGATAGAAAAATTAATTTTTTGCTTAAAGTCAAAATGAGATTCAAAAATGCCCACTTTTTGTAAAATATAAGCATTTGATACTTTTAAAAATGAAGCGAAGAAAAGAGGAAGTCCAACCATTCGCAAACGTAAATAAAAAAAAAATTCACAGCTTTGAAAACCAAAAATCTACAACTAGATGGAGTTTTTACAAGAAATTTCCAATCTCAGAATATAAAATCCTGTCAATTATGCAAGAGTAAATTGGAAATAACTGGGAAATCGCAAACGAAACCTCATTAAATTCTACAAACTCGGATTCAGAAACACATACAATATAAGTTTTTTCTTAACAAAAAACCAGAAAGTGTTTGTTGATATGGTAGGAAACTCGTATTAAATCCTCCACAAAAGTTCAGCATTGTCCCCTCCCCTCCCCCTCTCCATCATAATTCTTCAACAATTACTTGATCTATATTCTATATATTCTATATGATCTATATTTATATCTATATTCAAGGAGTCCTTTTTTTATTATGTAAGTGTTTATCAACAAGGTAGCAAAGTTTAAAAGTTACATTTCTACATGAATTTTCGAAACAGTTCTATCTTTTGAGTTAATGTTGAAAGTTTCGGCTGGAAAATCCTTCTCCTCTAAAGTAATGCATTTTCCACTTTTGTTTTTAAATATTTGTGAACGACTTAAATATTATTTTTATTTTTTGATTTTGAAAGTATCAAATGGTTATATCTTCAGACGTAAAAGAAGATTTTCAATGAAATTTTTAGAGTAAGTTTGAAATTCAAATATAGAATATTTGTAGTTATGGGGAAGTCAACGTAATCGTAACTGAGGCGGGGGAGACTTTTTTGCCCGCGGGCTAAAACTTTCCTGAATATCTCAGGAACCATAATAGCCCAGTGGGCACAGGACGTCTTTGGTACGTCTTGAGGACGTACCAAGAATGTACCATTTACGTCCGTCCACATCGGT
>JANSTP010274259.1:0-10150 GCA_025330745.1 Cladonema radiatum | reverse complement strand
TATGGCTTCATTTGAATGTTTTAACAATATTTATGCACAGACTGCAATACTTACAACCACTTCAAACTTATTGGAAATGCATCATCTTCGATTGTTAATATCTTGTTCAGTGCAAGCGATCTAGAATTAACAACAACGAAATAATAATAAGGAAATCGTGCAAGATAAAAACTGAAGAAACAATTATCTAAGATAATAACAATAATCTGAGAGACAAAATGGATTATCATGTTAAACATGATGAATGATGATAATGATGAATTGACAAAAAGGAAAATATCAATTATTGAATCTCCTTGCATTAATGAAATTAAAACAGCAATAATAAAAAATGTTATGTCTTACAATGTCCTTAAATTTTTCAGATTGGAAAATGTTCCAGATAGAATAAAACCAATATTGTTTTCATCTAGGTACCTAAAATACATTCAATAAAAAATAATAATCCACTTGTTATGCTCTACATGGACAAAACAAATTGATAGATTTTCAATTCTGGTTTTATAACAAATAGAACTTCATTACTAATTTTGTCAAAGTAATCTGAAAGGTGCAAAATAAGGCTTAAAAACAATGATAATAACAGTTAATAATTTTGGGAGTATGTGAGCATAATGTGATACATTTAACAGATATAGCATTATTTTAATTGAGAAGCTTCACGCACTTTTCCCTAAAGTTTAGGATATAGCAATAGTTATTATATGTTTTTAAAGTAGTTATACGAGAAAAAAACAAGAGCAATTGAAATATAAACTGCAATATACTGTAAGTAAAAAAATTTATTAAATTGAAAAGAAATAATAAAAGTACTAAAACAATAGGGAAACATATGAAACAAAGGATAAAAAAAGTATTGGAATGAATCAGTAATTTATCAGCAGTATACTATTTACTTACAGAATGTTCAAATTAGTAAGACCAGTTGTTCGCAATGCTTTTGGTACATACTGAATTCCATTATTCTTTAAAGACCTAAACACAAGTATACTATTGTCATCACACATGTTTTAAAAAATTGAAAAATAGGAGGAATACAATGCTGAATAAATCTTCAAGAAACTTTTGGTTTTCTGGTTGAGCTAGATGCATTGTCTGTCTTGCTTGAGAATAGGCCAAGGAATTGGGATGAATAAGATGGAGAGCACACTGTGCATTCTTTAAATATATTACATTGATTTGAAGCATTACATTGAAGCCGAGGAAATCACAGGACGCCAATACCTTTGGTGTAGTTAGAAAGGAAAACATTGCAAAGCAAATGCAATTTGTTTGTCTTTTGATATCATTTGCATTTCTCTAGACCAACAAAATAACTGAAATTTACATGAAATATTATCACTGAAAAACCTAGACTTTATTTTCAATTCAGTGTCCCAACCATCTTATTTTCAGCTCATAGGAGCGGGGTTGTTGGTAGAACAAGTCAGGGATGATATCGAATGTATGGACTAAAAAATAATAAACAAAAAATTAATAAAATAAAATTCAAATTGAAAAAGCATTTAAATAGAAAGAATAAAATGAGTTTCAATTAATTCTTACAATTGTCTAAGATTCTTGTTCTCTTTAAAAGCTTCCTCATGAATGTTTGATTCTCGCAATTTATTTCCATCAAGAAACCTGAAAAGAAATAGAAGTATTGATAGAAGTGTTTTCCTTAGCATTTCAAAAAATAACTTTGCAAGAAAGACAAGATAAAAACAGACAGTCTTTTATTTCAACCTCTGAGACAACATGAGCTTTCAATTCCATATAATAATCATCATAAAAAAAAAGATCTATTCAGAAAAAGGACTACAGTCAAACCTGTATTAGACGACCGCTCTAGGGGACAGAAAAATGTGGTCGTCTTAGGGAGGTGGTCGTCTTACAGAAAACCTGTATCTAGCGACCATTTATACGCTTGGTCGCTTACAACAGGTTTCTACAATTTTCATAAAATACGTTACCTAACAGTAGCTACTTGAAAAGCTACCATTGATTCTAGATGATAGAACTTTTTAGAATTGACCAATAAAATACCCTTGGTTTTGTTGTCATTTACTGGTTCAGTTAGCTAAGTTTTCTAATGTTTTCATGCTTTTTTTATGTAGAGACCTCCTCGCATCCTTCGGCTAGCTGATTGAGCGGGTTGAGCTGATGTACGAGATTCTTCACAGGCAGCATGAAATACTGGTCACAATTTCAATCGTTAACGATTCTGCAGACTTATTGTCTAATGTCGGTCGCTCAATATTGGTCTCTCGATGTTAATTTTACAAAGATACAGAACATTTTGTAATTAATGTTTAAATTATGATTCGTTGGTTAAAAACAGTTGTATCTTTAAAATAGTCTTCTTTTGACTGACTCTCTTTCGAAGTACTGTAGTCTATTCGAGTTCTTGCCCTTTTTATATGCCTGAACCCTGAATTTAGACACAACAAATAGTATTTGCATAAAATTATGTCACTAAGATTAGAAAAATTGGATCAAACAAATGCATGTTGACAAGCACTTTAGAAACCAATTTGTTGATCTATATTGAAAAAGGAAGACATGGCAAAGACCAGACCTGTAAAGATCAGAAAATTGTACATATATATACTAAGTGGTTTGCCTCAAACAACAAATTTCCTAAAGATAATTGCTAATAAACAGCGTTTTTTGACTCTTTCGACCAGTTGTTACAAGTTAAGGTCAGTGATTCATATTCGTGAGATTTCCTTTTGACAGTCTAGTTTCCAGATTTATTGAAATCCCTCTTTGATTGGTCCAATTTCCAATTTTTGAATTCTGTATATAGGAGACAACAGCCAATCAAAAAGTTTCGAATCAAAGGATTTCTGATGCGGAAATTCCATATTTTAGATTATGTATTTCTTTCATCAGGTTCTTTTCTTTCTCTGCTGATCGCTATTGAACCTACTCATAATCCAAAATCTAAAAATGGGAAAGCCAGGTGCTTCTAAAAAGACATTGACATTGTTAGAAAAAGTTGAAGTTATAAAAATGAAGGAAAGGCAAGGAGCTTCTTCCAGGCAGATTAACAGATTGAATAACAGAATAACAGAATAACAGATTGAATATTGTTTCGAGTTTGTAAGGAACTTTCATACACAGCAAGTAGTAGTACAAAAAATATCCTCGCACTATCAAGAAGGAAATAAAAAGGAAGAACAATATTGAATCAGGAACGCTTAAAAAAACAAAAACAATGTATGTTATCTTGTTATTGTAATACAGAAATTTCAATGGTCGTCTTATGCAGGGTTTTTATGATTTCAGGACCAAATATTTCTGGTCGCTGGTCGCGTTTCAGAGGTGGTCGTCTTATAGAGGGTAATTTCTACTAAAAACGGGTTGGGCGGACCACCAACTGGTCGTTTTAAAGAGGTGGTCGTCTTATAGAGGTGGTCGTTATGGCAGGTTTGACTGTATTTCTAATCTAAACTTATTTTTAAATTGCAATTTTTAAATTCCATTAAATGCAAGAGAAAAATAAATTATTGGGGAACTATTATCTGAAATGACCAAATAAGAGAACCTGAAAATTATGATGTCAAGCTAAAAAGAAACAAAATAGGCCTTATGAGCTTCAAAATTACTTTCGTTTAAGTGCCTATCAAGCATTCGAAAAAGATTTACCAAAAAGAGACTATGCAATGACTATAATAATAGTTAATTGACCTGGACCAAAAACAACTTATGTTATAAACAAAACTAAAGATTAATAATGAGAACTAAAACATATGAAAAGAAGCACTTAAAACAAATTACTTACAAGAATTGAAGATTTTTCAAATTTTTCAAATCTGTAGCACTGATATCTGTTATTTGATTGTTCTCAACTTTTCTATTAAAAAAAGAAAAGTGAAAAGCTAGAGGCTATTCAAGCTAATGAAAGAGATTTTTTCCATCAAAACATAGAATAACATTCTTAGAAACTTTTAGTATTGCACTTTATGACACAAATAACATTTTTTATGACACAAATGAGAGAGATTGTACTTAAGTTGTGAAGCAATGAGTGCTTGATGAAATAAAAAGTGTTATGAAAGATCCTTTTTTACATTTGATATTGAACACCTGAAATTTTCTTTCTCTAATAATTTACCTTGTAATGAATCTAATTTGAAGTTACACATGCAAAATTTTTAAATTTTTAAAAAAATGTGTCACAAAAAACAGCAAAGTATTGAAAAAAATTACATCTATAATTTGAGATATACAATCTGCATTTGCTTAATATTAATAAAACAAAGTAAAATTGAAATTAAAAGTTTTATCACTATCCAGACTGGGGAGGGGGTCAACTAGATCGCCTCTGTATAGTTTCTCCGCTGTAACTCTAAAATACCTAATTTTTAAATAGCCAAACTTGGTGACTCTTGGTAAAATTTTATTAGGAACACTTTGAAAAAAATTTCGTTAAAAAAAATTCATCCCCCTCTGTCCAGAAGCCATTGCTCAGAAGAACCTCTCATTTTTCTACATTGAATTTTCCCAATAAACCCTCATGCTATACTTTGGGAATGGATTTGTACCCTAAATATGTTGTATCTATTGTAACAAGGGGACATCAATCATTTCAAGATTGATGACGTTATTGTTGTGATAATTGATATCATCAAAATATTTTTTGCATAAATTATATTCTAAAGAATTACTCTGTTACTTGGTATAGTTAAATACTCATATCTGCTGTCATATATGAAATTTAGGGAGGGGTAGGTCCCTCCCCCCTCCCCCCGTGACAATTTAAGGCCAAAAAATCCCAGCCTGGATAGGGTTAATGCATAATGAGTAAAATGGTATTATAGATGAAACGTATATTCAAGTATACTCTTACAATGTTGACAATGACCCAAGATATTTAAAAGGCTCAAAATCTCTCTTCTGATTTCTATGATAAAACAAGAAAAATTATGTTTAAATAAAATCAATGTTAGAGTTAAATCACACACAAAGATAAAAAATCGGTTTGCGATTCGAAAAGAAGTATGTACGTTTTAGATTTTAAAAGTATTTAGAACAAAATCTGCTAGCAAAACCACCAAACCACCAAGTTTGAAAATATACAAGACTCAATGTTATTACATAACCAAGTATAAAAAACAGTGGGAAGATTCATGGTAGAAAAAAAAAAAAAAAACTTACTGGTAATGGACAAAAGAACTCGGTGGGAAATCAAGAATGGAAAACTCTCTCAACAAAACTATTTGATTATCCATCAAATCTCTAAAATAAAAAGAAATTAAGATTTCTATAACAGACATTGATCCACATAAAAAAGATCTTTCAATTTCTCAAAATATTCTTTATTAATAACCCAAAAGAATAAGGCCAAGAGATATATTTTTAATATATATTTTTTATGTTTCTTACAGCATGTGGGCACTAATTACTGAGAGCCATAACACTTCCCCTGTAAGTCTCTACTTTTTGAATTATATCCAAAAACATTTTTTGCAGATTATTATCGAGTCATAAACGAGTAAGAAATTGTCAGGTTATTGCTGATTGGCTAAGAATTCGGTTTAAATACGAAAAATACCTTATATGTCAAAGCTTTTATAAAAAGAAAAAAATGCCATTAATTTTGATCAACATTCGAATTATAATTATGTAAACAAACAACAGCTGTGTTGCTATTTTTCTTTGTGACTTACAAATGACAATTTTTTGTTGAAAACATACTTATCTGTTTTGAGAATGATAGGGAAATATTTTCAGCATATGAAGAATCAATTAGTCATTGCTGGTACCTGATCCAACTGATCGGTAAAAAAACCCAACCATGACCGTGCCTCTTTAACCTATATTCAGTATCACCAGGATATAGTCGGGGGTGTAGCTGCAGATGCTTTATATTCCCGAGGAATTGAAAATTACTAACAATTTGAGTCTTTAAATGCAAAACAGAATAGTATATTTATTTAATAATTTACTTATATGCTAGCAGTCGCTACAAAAAAATAACATTGAAAATTTCAACACTTTCAAAAGTTCTGAACCTTTTGAAAACATCATTTTGGATTGAGGATTCAAATAAAAATGATATTTTGTACAGTTAATAAGTTAAAAAGTAGGTACCAAAGGAGTTATTCATTATTCTGATATTTAAAATTTTTCACATCTGTTATGTTTTATCTACCAGGATGTTTAAGGTAAACATACTCTTTTTGGCTAAGTTTTTACCTGTGTTTTTCATATTGAACTAGTGACAACGCCTTCACAGATTCTGCATTTGCAAATAATTGCTTAATCTTTATTACTTATTCAATAATCTTTTCCTCAAAATGATAATCCTAGTTGATTTAAAAAACGTTTTAGACAATAGTATGATACTTACAAAATACTGAGACTTCCCCAATCATCATTTTCAAGGAATAAGCCATGAGGTACATGATCGAGATTGTTGAGTCCAAATGAGCTAAAAATATAGATTTGGAAATACAAACCACTGATGCAAAATTTTTAGCAAGCTTTACTGTAACCCTATTCAGGCTGGAAAAAAGTCGATAAATTTTACACTTCTTATCCCTATACAAGAAATTTTATGAAAAAATAACATTTATAAAGGTTAAGGCCGAGGAAAATGACGGAAAAACGGTTTCTCCTACTGAAAATTGGCAAAGATTATGCTACAAAGAACACAAAGCTCAGTCGTTGTGGCAACGATGAGTTCATATTGGGCATGATTTTAGTCCCAAAATGTGTATTAGTAAATTTTATTAAAAGTTATGGAGTATCAGAGCATAACTTATTTTATGTGAAAAGTTATTAAAACAAAACTAGCAGCGGGAACTCCGCCTCCTGACCTGAATGGAGTTAAATAAGGTTTCAATAATAATTAAGAAAAGAAACGTTTCTTTTAATTTTATGATCAATTCACTTCAATAGAAATTTCCATGTCATGATGAAATCATGTTATTGATGAATGTGTAATCATAATTAACTAGTACTTACATTTCCACTAAGTCAGTTGTTTCTGATATAGAATCATGATACACTGCTGTCATCTTTTCTTTTTGATTCTGCAACGTTCTGCAAAATACAAAAAACATTGTATAAGTTACCTATAGCAACGAAGCTCAGTTATGGGCAATATATAAATCTGATGTCCTGAAAAGAAGAAATATTTCTAGAGGAAATTTCAAATAAGAAGTTCCATCCTTTTTTTAATATTATAAATTGTTAGTTAGTTTCTCAATATTCAAAGTTTTTCTCCAATGATAAGGATGTAAGTGTTTTCAGTGTAAATTTAGTTATATAGCTGAACCAACAGGTATTATGAAACTGATCTTACAATATTATTTATCTGCAGAGAAAAATTGATTCTATCTATGAAAAAAAAAGGTCCATTAGACAAACCTCATAGAAAATGACAAGGCATAAAAGCAACAGTACTAAAGACAATTATGATAAGAATTTGCCACAAAAAACTGCCATAAAATGCATAATATACATAGGAAATACACTCACAGTCGTTTCATCTTCTTGCAATCTTTAATAAATGCTGATGGTAGGACTTTCAATTGGTTGTTATACAGATCTCTAGAAGATAATTCAAAAAGATATTGCTTGGAAATACAAGATCTGTTTAGTAAGACAGGGATTTGCTTACAAATGAAGTAAATTTGTGATGTTCCAAAATACTTCTCGCAGATTTATTGGAATAATGTTGTTGTGAATTTCTCTAAAAGAAAAAAGTATAAAAGAAACTCTGCTAGCAAAAATCAATTTCTTTCTAAAAAAGCAAATCCTATTTCATCCCTATTCAAGCAGTGCAATTTAGGCGCTCTGAAAAACTTGGGACAGAGTGGAGTTTTGAAATTAAGCTCATATTGAGCACCATATACCTGTTATTTATGTTATTATGTTGAAAGAAGTTGATTTTGTAGGTTGACATTGTTTTATCATGCTGCCAAGTTCTTTACCCATTTATAGGCCTGCGTAGTCCTAGATCCTGTTATTTACATTATCAAGTTTATATGTAGTTACTAATATCAATTAGAAATTTTTACTGCCATTTTTTCAAACAGCATTTGCTCTGTTTAAAAGTTACAGCCAAATATAAAACTTCTAGCCTCTGATGATCGTAGATTGATGTCTCACTCTGCACAAAACACTGTGCAAGGCAGAAAGTACAGTATCCAGAACGTGTAATATAAATAACCATAGTTATGATTTATCTGTTAATTTACTAAACCATTTGTGAGGAATCCAAAATCAAATTAGTATTTATATAAAAAGCCACCAAAACATACTTACAAAACAAGCAATGTGGAAAGAGTTGAAAATGCCTCAGGTGCAATGTAACTGATTTTGTTATTGCTGACATTTCTAAAATATTAAATTAATGTTTATAAAAATGCTGATATAAACATTGAACTTTATATCAACCATACTTTGCTCAATACACAAATCACATCAAAGATATTGATATAACATTAAGTACTCCAGAATTCCGAGGTAGGGAGGGCAAATAATCATCATAATCACAATAACAGATGATAAAGATCAAAGCCCTTTTCGCCTAAACTTATAACCAAAACATTAGTTAAAGCAAAGACTAACATTAGGCCAACAATGATCCTTGACAGAAATTCAAAGGCCTAACATTTTCAGAGTAACAAACAATTTGAATAGTATAGTCATGAAGGAAATTCAACTTACAAATGCTTGAAGGAGCTTAATGTTGCTAACACAGACAAATCAGCTTCAGATATACTTTCCAATCTATTATCATCTGCTCCACTAGAAGGCAAAACAAAATTATATTTGATTTTTGTTTTTTTATACAAATTATATCCAACAGATTTTCTGATAAACTACTTCATCTACTACACTAATATTAAAATTATAAAAAACCGAAAAAATTCAATAAAATCAAAGGCCTTACTTTTATAGAGATCAAAAAACATAATGTGAAATATAGGTCACATATAGCTAATAGATCTAAAGAAAAAATTGTATAACATACACATAAACAAGTTTTGTATTTTTGGGACCGAAGGTTCTTCCAGGGAAATATCTCATGTCGTTTTTCGCAAGAGCACTAAAAAAATACAAGCAATATTAAGTGCATGTATTAATTCTAGAAAATTAGGTCAGATTTTTATATTTACGAAAAGAGAATAAAAAACTTATAAAAACCTAAAATCAAAATATTTTTGTCATTTTTAGTTCAAAAGGCAAGGGCTAAAATATAGTTTTTAGAGCCAAGGAAGCATCTGATATTTGAATTCATATAAGGAAGAAAAAAGGCACTGGTATGTTCTCTGCTTATAAATTTCAACTCACTCTCGAAAAAATTTCTTTAAACAGCTTTAAAATGTAATTACTTTTGACAGCTCAAGTTCCATGGCATTAACTATGAATATATTGATAGTTGAAAATTATCGATAATGAAAAATGTGCTTTATATACACTTGTTGGCAGCATGAAATAATTTTGATAAAATACTGCATTAATATGATAAACGAACAAAAAAGAATAAAGGATAATTTGCAGTAAGTGTCAATCAAAAGATTTGATTCCTTTCAAACACTTTATTATGAAAACACTGATCGCTATTTCCCATCTTTTCTGTGAAAGTTCTTAAATAACATTGCTTCTTAATTTTTCAATCCTTTTTATAATTTTGCCCGTTTGCTACTAACGTGAATGAAAAGCAAAAGTTAAGAAAAACTAAACTGATAAAACAGTTTTCAAATTACCTGTCAAGATCGCCCTCTAAAATTTGTTACCAAGATTTTCAAGATTTTCTAGTTTTCTATAGAATTGAACCTGCTTAAAAGGTCAGCTTCCTGGAAAGGCCAACTTGTTTTTATTTCCCTTGAGCAATCGCTATAGACAGGTTTCACTGTATTATATACTATTTATTCAAATGCGACCATGTATAAGCAATTTGCAAAATAGTATAAATGCTTTCTCCGAAAACTTGTCTTAATTTTTCTTTACTTCTGACAAATGCATTCCAGTAGTATTTAAATAAATTTCATAAAAATCTATTGTTTTATTATCTTCTCTTAGTAGCAATTTGCATTCTCAACCTTTCTGATTCAACAAAAAAACATTACAAGAAAAAACTTACATGTATTGAAGATTCGGTAGATCAAAATAACCATTTGACATTTTGTAAATTTTGTTTTTTATCAGG
>JANSTP010274258.1:0-19447 GCA_025330745.1 Cladonema radiatum | reverse complement strand
CATAATGTCAAATGAATATCAAAGTGAGTAATATATTTACAAATATTTATGGCTTCCTAAAGATACTATATTGGTTAGCCCAGAGTCCAAGACTTTAGAATTAGCTAATAGCATTCCATAAGGATGTTTTCATAAAAATCATAAGAGGTTGTCACAAATCTTCTCAACTAAAACAGTACCTTTATTTATTTACAATTTTCTCTCAAGTTAAAACTGCTTTACTGTCACTTAAGGCTAGGTCTGTTTTTCTTTATTGAATTAATTATTGTATCAACAAAATTGTTGAAAGTTGGGGTTAGCAATTTGTTATTTGATTTATTTGGTTGTTTTACTTCTATACTTTTTAGTTTGTATGTATTTATATTGTTAATAAACTCGAAAATCATTTCAGAGGTCTTGATAAACATATAGATCCTTTGCAGGTTGAATTTAGAAACTTAATAAAAGATTGAAATTTTATGTTTTTTGAAGATTGTATTGTTTGTGTAGACATCTGGATAATATGGTTTCGAATGCTAATCACTTGTTATAAGGAACAGATTTTATTGAATGATTTGAGTTCTTGTAAATGTGCATTCAAATCACACAAAGTTGCTATTAAGACCTTTTAAGATAATCACTTCACCAACCTCCCTCCAATTTTGAATATCCTTTGCATAAAACCATTTTCAAAATTTGCAAAGTTATGTCTTCCTATATCTATACATGCGTATTTGAAAAAGCCTGAGAAAATAAAGCTTAAACTTGCATCTTATCAAAAACCTTTCTTTAGTCAAACTTAACTGTAGGTTGTTACTTGCTTCTTACAGGCTTTGCAACAAGAGTTTCTCACTAATTCTAGTAATTAAATAAAAAGAAAAATGTAAGATGTATTGATTTATTCATGAAAGCAACAAAATTTGATAGAATACTATGCATGTTTTCCTGTAGTTGGTACTGATACTTGATTATGCTGCTTCATGATCGTTTTCTTAACACTTTTGATTTTGGTTTTGGATTCACATTTTGGACAATATTAATATCTTTTATACTGAGTAAGATATTTGAACTTGTGTAAGATATTTGACTAAACGTTAGAAAACCATCTGAACATCTTATGCAGCCTAGATTGTCTTCTTTATAGAGCAATATAATATTTTGAAAACTTCTGTCTCATCGATTGCACTGCAATACAAAAATGATCATATTCAAAATTACAAAACTTAATTGTAAAGCCACAAAAAATAGAAGTTGGTAGGACTTAGAGGAGGTATGGTTGGTAGTTTGGGAATATTGGGGGCTTTCCCCCCTTATTGAACAAATGTCTCAGAGACTGTGTTGACTGTGTTGATTGTATAGGATGTGAAAGCAGTGTATCATTGTTTTGTATAGGGTGTGAATCAGTGCATTTAGGCAATGTAGGCTTCGTTGGGAGTGTAGGCTCTGTAGGCTATTTTATAAAGAATAAGTTCATTTGCACAATTAATAGCATAGGAGATGTAGCATATCATATGATTTTCTCTTCATGCTGATTCAGCTTTCTTTGTAAAATGAGGTGTTTACAATGTTGAGGTATTTACAATGTTTTTAATCTACAAACATTGACTTTAGCAAAGCTTTAATATTTTTGTTACAATTTTTTGTTTATTTTATTTTTATTCTTATCGTAATGTTTATTCTATTATACAGTATATGATCCATAAATATTGCTTCGAAGTGCATTCTTACTGTGTTTTTCAAATTGTTTTTCAAAAGTCTTATGGTGTTTTGTAATTATAGTTCATTTCAGAATTTTTACTGCGCCTAAAATTGTATAACTACTTTCACATGTGACTTTCTCCTGTAGTTTTGTTGAATAAGCATGACAATGATATAGCTGATAGCTTATTGAACATAGCATTGCTTTTCTACTATTTTATGTAGATTTATGGGAAAATCAATGCCCTCTTGCCTCTAACTCTGCTCTGAAAGGTAAATCTTTACTCATTTTGTTGAAACACCTCAAAGTAGTTGCTCAATGTTTTTCTTTGTACTTTATTTATTTATTTATTTATCTATTCATATCCACATTTTTCAAACGAATAAAATTGAAACAATATTGTAATAAAAGTTTACAAAGAATTGATTATGTCTCATTACAGGATTGGGCATACCAAGAAAAAATGCAAATCAAGGAGAATCAGTGGGCCATTCTGACATTGACGGTAAGTATTTGGGATAATATAATGGAATAATAAAGACTCTGGTAGGATATTAGTTACTCTGTGTTCAAATATTAGTGAGTTAGATTTCCCTCACAAGAATTTCAAAATATTTGTTTAAGGTATATATGTTAAAAGGCATGCATATAATATGAATCAGACTGTTAGAACAGTTTTCTCAAAATTGTACTGATCAGTATAGCAGGAACGTGGAAGATTTAGGGATCCACCAATCAGCATATTGGAAGTGTTAATATAAAGTAAAAAGTGAAATTAAAAGTATAATTTGGAATTGTGAATAAAATTGTCAGCAAGGTAGATATTATTTATAAGATTTTCGCAATGTTTTTATGAGGTATCGACTGTATGAAAAATAGAAGATAATGTTGATCCTATAGAAATGATGATTACTTTTTTTTTAGTAATCAATGAAATAGCAGCTAGAATATCAGAATGCAAAATTTTTGGTCAAATTTTGGGTCTGGAGGAATCGTTTGTTAGTGTGACAAACAAACAATATAGTACATTTGAAGAAAAGAATGCTGCAATTATATCAAAGTTTTGTGAATTTCATGCACATGAAGAGGGCTGGTCATTTTGGAGAAGTCATTTAGACAAATTTAAAGATGGAAAAGTTGTCATACAAGATATTGAAATGTTGTATCCATCTCTTCTGGGAGAAATAAAACCCCTTTGTGTAAGTTTTTTTTTTTTTTTGAAACTTATTTCATTGAATATTTTTATCCATTGCAGTTATTTGTAAGAAATGGTGACAACTGTTTTTCCCTTCTTGAAAATTGTTTGGTAGAAAATGATTTCAATGGGGGGGAGACAGTTTCCAGCATTTTCTAAATTGTTATTACCCATAAATAGAAAAGTAATAGAAATAAACTTTGTTATTTTTTCTAAAATTCATTTGGTGATTGTTTTCATACATGTGCTGTAGTAACAACTTATTGCTGAAGTAATTAGACTTCTTAAAAATAAGCAAGAATGCATGTCTTACATCAAGTGAGCAATCATTATGTGAGTAATCAATGTAGGGAATCTAAATTATTCTTTGCATGCATTTATGCAATCTGAGTACTTAATAACTTTTTGTTTTGTTCCTTCTATGTAAACCTACCAATGTCACACAGGCTAACTCACTCAGGCTCACACAGGTAAAATCTGTTTGACTTGTGCTATTATGTTGGATGGATGTGATCAGGATACAATTTTCCATCTCTGTTTTGACTAGTTTCTGTGTTTCATTGGTTGGCCCTTTTTTGTGACATCAGTGACATTATTGGAACATCATTTTGAATATCAAAATAACAAATTTGAACTTGTTATCTCAAACTGAAAACATAAAATGTTGTTGTTAACACGGGTCCATTAATTTAAAACATAACTATCATCAACAACTTTTTAGTAAGTTTAGTATGGTCCAACTAATTCGTTTTTCTGACTCAGCCATTTTTAATTTGAAGAGTTCTGCAAATGGTTTTTTAAGTTACCCAAAATTTTGTCAAATATTCATTCAATATCTCACTTTTGATATTGACTTAAGTGTTGGATTGGCTGGGCTCAGCCTTTCTTGCAGTATTTGTCTTTAATTTGCCATGTTGAACTATATTTTATATAGTTTCTTACTAGTCATGTTTACAGTGTATAGAAAATCAACAAATACTTGTTTCTATCTCAACTTTAATAGTCCTATTGGATGACAATTTTCATTTCTCATAGATAATAATATTGCCATCAAGAGCTAGAAGTGTTTTGTCACCAAATTTGTATAATCATGAAACAAAATTTCTTCAGTGCTCTTCCCAAACAATTGTTTGAGAAATTATTCAGAAACCTTAACAGTAATCACTTCAAATCATACTATGTGTTGAGAATCATTAATCTCACGTTTCAAAAAATTATAATTTTTCTTGCTCTTTAATCAACTCAACTCTTTTTTCAAATAGCAGATCTCCTTGCATTCCAAAGATAGAAACAACATTATCTGAAATAAGTGAGGACATTGCTGTGTTAATACCAGTTCTGTTTATCAAAAAAGTTCTTTATGCCCTGCTCTCCTTTTTATAAGTATTAACCTTGTAATAAATGGAACCAAGAAACAACCATAGATATATATTTCTAGATCAAGCATATCCGGTCTTGCCGCTTTTAGAAACTTGCGACTCGATTTTGAGCGAAATCTGTCATCTTGCGACACAAGTCGTTGTTATTGCTATGGAGTAGTTTCAATATTTTTTGACGTAAAGAATCTTTCAACGGGACAAACTGACCTTTGATTTTTAATCTGCCTTGTGTCGCAAGGAGTTACGAAGTGCTTAAAAACCGGCTTCCAAATACTGAAAACAGGCTTGATCTAGAAATATATCTATGGAAACAACATACTCTCAATAAAAGAATCATATCTTATTGTAGACAATTGCTTTGTTTAGTAGCCTTTGCATTTGTTTTATGTTTGTTTGCTGATGTTTTTGTTGGAAAGTGAGATAATATTTTGTAATAGATTAGACCAATTAGATCATTCAGATTTTTATTTTTTAATTCATATTCCTTGATCGTAGTAAAATTTTATAAAGTCCCTTTTTCTTCATTCTTTGAATTTGTTTTTGGTCAAATTAACCTTAATGTTTTAATTAGTTAATTGAAATAATTTAATGTGTTGCGATCATGTTCGAAGATGAAAATAATAGATTTTACATTTATAATTTAAGTATTTTTTCTGAAATTATTACTTTTCCATTTTTAATTGGAAGAAATAGAAGTATAGAAATCATTAATGCATTTTGAGTCCTTTTAAAATATCTTAACCCTTACAGGGCCAGTCATTTATAAAGTTGTGGATTTTGCAGAGGCACAATTTTACGGATAAAACTTGCTGTATCTCAGGAAATAAATCCTCCAAGAGGTTGATTTTGGTCTCATTGGAAAGAACGTTCAAATTCCTTCAAGTGAGGCCTGACGTGGCTGCCTGGCGTGCTTTACTATGGCTATCAAGGGGCTATGCCCCTTGCTACCCTTATTCCCAGACTGTTCCGAGAATGGTCCTTTAAGTATTACTAAAATAGCCTTTAGTAATACTCAATAATATTTCATTGTTCTTTGTTTTTTTTTTGTTTTTTTTTCGAATAGAATTTTTTCTCCATTTTTTCCAGAATTAGATTGCATTGATTAAAAAAATAAGGAAAATTAAATTGTTATTTAATTTTAAATGCAATGCAATTAAAATTAAATGCAATTTTTTATCAATTTTATTAGAATTAATTTCTTTATTGTTTTAGTACACGCAATCACGAAGGACAATCTTTCATACATGGGTCATCCATTGGATCATGATGATGAAATTTTCAAAGAAAATATAATGGAAACCAACAAACTAATTTCAGTTCGACTCAGATTTAATGATGATTTTCAATACAGCGATTATCAAAGTCTTACCGAATGGGCAAAAACACAGCAATGTTACATTGATACATTCAACGTGTTGAAATATCTGAAAACAATCAATTTTGTTGATGGTAATGATACATTCTGTGTAATACTTGATACATTGAGAAATTATTTAATAAAAACAAAAGATCCTGGCTTTGTTACGAAAGGTTACAAATACTTAAACCATCTTTCACTTTACAGGAAGGGAATGTTTTGTAAAGATGATCATGATGAACATTTTTTCTGGTTTCTTGCAAATGAAAATACTGTTTTTTATTTTGCAAAATGTACAAAAGGACTTTCTCATGGATTGTTCCATTCTGTGAGAGCTTTCAAAATTGCTAACATAATCCATCCTGAACTACAAACACGAAATATCACGCAAATTAATGTTACTGTACACACAGAAAAAGAAATCACCTTCTGTAAACAATGAATCAATTATGGTTTTTGTATACATGAAGATTTTTTCAAAGATGAAGATAAATTTGAACAGTGGTTTGAAAAAATTATGAAATCTAAAACAAAATTTAATAAAAAAACAAATTCAGAAAAACCAGCAGATACAATCATCTTATGTGAAACTATAAAGAAAAACATGATATGTTATGAAGCATTGGAAAACAATATTTTTCCTTCATTTTCCAACTTGGCTGAAGACAAGACTGATGATCTTCAGAAATTGGTGTTGTTGACTCCAACTCAGTATGAGGTTCTCCATTCAAATAAAAAACATATAATTTTGTAAGGTTCATATGGTTCTGGTAAAAGTTTGGTACTCATCAAGAAACTAGAACAAGTTATTCACACAATCCCTGAAGATGATATTACATGTTTGATTTATGCAGATCAGCAATCTGAGCTCTCAGATCAATTCAAACTCATTCAAGTTAAGTCCAATCGTAAAAATATTTTTATAAACAATAGTAATCTCATTTTTTTATCTTCATTTGAAAGTAAAGCTTCCTTTCTTTTATATCACTTTAGTAGTATATGGAAAGATAGAAAAGTGCACTTCTTTATTGATGAGTTCAATGGGTCAGTTTTTGATAAAAAAGAAATATGTAAACTTCAAGATGTCTTAAAAGATTTTGCTGATTCATACATAGTCATAGCTGTACAATCAATGGAGGAAAGAATTTTGAGACACCCAGTGAAAGATGGTCATGATATTGGCTACCAATATGAATTTTTAGCAAAACAACTTCATTTGAAGTGATTAAACTTGACCATGCTTTGCGTTACTCCCAAGAAATCAACAAATTTGTGAAAGTTACTGCTGAAGTTCTTGAGTCAACAGATATTTCCTTCGATACTCTAGACACTTACAAATTTAGTGCTCCTGGAATAATTAGGACTCTTATTGATAGAGAATGCGCCAGGGAAACTAATGTTGCAACCAGGGGCTTAATTCGATCTAACTTTATTTACACTAAAGACAAAAGATTGGGGAGTGTAGTAAGTTCAGGTCCGGTATCTGTTTATTATTTTGACAGAACCAAGTATGAAGAAATGGTAAAAGATATAGCAGCCATCAGCACTTGAATATATATTTCAGGATTTATTAATCAACCGTTACGTTATTTGCACATTTGATGAACATTTGTATATTTGCATTTATTATTACCTTGCCTAAATTACCCATGAATGGACATGTAAAATTAAAGATTTCATGAAAACTTCAAAACATCATATCCTACTTACTGATTATGCCAGTGTTCGAGGATATGAATTCACAAACTTTATTTTCATGTTACCCATGGGAACAAGATCTCTGAAATATCGCATCATTGAATGTGTTACAAGAGCCACAACGAAGCTTCATATTATTACCAGCAGTGCAAAAGCAACCATTAAATCTTTCTTTAGAAAAGCCATTGCTTTAGCAAAACAACATAAATCATTAGAAAGTCAACTAATACAGCAATGGAGGGAATTAAAGTGTGTTGAATTTATAGATATAAACTTTAAGAAGTCGCATTCTGTTTTGTATTTCATGAATTGTAATGAAGAAGTTTTTGTGAGCGGAAATCTGAGAGAGACTATTGTCAGCACCCCCAGAAGGTAAATTTTTTCATCTTTTTAGCTTTGTTGTGTTCTTAATGTTTAAGACTAAACATTTTGGTCAAAAAGAATTTTTATAATTTTGTCAAATACTACCATCACACTTCTGAAAAATTTTCCACTTTAACCATGAATCCAAAAAAGTTTTTAAACGTATATGGTTTTGCATTCCCATTTAAGGAAGAAAAACGTTAACAAAGTATGTTCAAATTTTGATAAATATAGACTGAAATTAAAACCGATTTCAATCTTAAAATGTATTTTCTGGATATTGATTTGAATATGCAACTCATTGCATAGTTTTCATTGTGTAAACCTTTTGTTTCTATAAATAGGCATGGAATATACTTCTCCTTCTGAAAACATGTCAGCAACTTCTGCATACTTCTTTGAGATAATGAAGGCTTTATATTCATCATTAAAGCTTTCAGACTTCCCTAAAGTGTCGTATATTTTATATATTTCATATATTTGGCAATTGCTTGGAAAAATCATATGTTTTCATATATTTGGTTGAATTATCATATATTGCCATATATTTCCACGTCAATCTTATCAATTTTTTTTTCAAAATTTATACTCTCCCATAATCGATTTTCTTTTTTAAGTATATATTTGTTAGCTTACAATGAATGTAGAGTTTTCCTTCAAACACGGGCTCTTCTTGGTGTTACTATTCTTTGCCACAGTCTCTCTTCTAATCATTTTTCAGAGTCTATCATATGAATTACATTGCTTGTTTGCATTACTGAATTAGAAAAATTTGTTTTGCTACAATTTTCTGTAGTAGTTTGTAGTATTTTGCTACTCCAATAATGAAGATTTTTTCTTTGTTTAGTTAACAATGGGTAAACAAACAAAATTAGTAAATTGTAGCTAACAGGCGCAAGTATTATTTTTTTTACCCTAAGATACAGGAATATGTCCCAGATATCCCTTTTATTTTCACAATTGTTTCTAAGTCTAAAGTAAATTATTGTTTATGTATATGTTTATGTAAATTATTGTCTTACTTTTACTAATCTTCATATTTTTCTTTATCAATAAGAAGATTTGTTATTGAAACAATCTTTTCCTTTGCAAGATTTAATTGAACCATGTTTTTATGTGACTCTCCTAGTTTTCGTGTGTAAATATGCCTAATATTTGTTTATTTTGCCACATATACAAAAACTTTCCAAGACATTTTGTCATACATTTGTCATATATCTTATTAGAATAAAAAAGGTCTTATATTCATATATTTTCAGGTTGAAATTTGCTTGGGAGGCCTGAGCTTTTGTTCTTCAAAGCTTGTACTTTCATGATTCCATTATTCTCAATGCCATAGATTTATTATTTAAGTTTTTTTCTTTTACCTCTCAGGGGGAAAAGCAGGTTGTAGTGTGTATCTTCCTTGGTGACTGAATTTTCCATAAATTTCATGAAAAGTTGATCATCAACTGATAAGTGGTCCTTGGAAGAATAATCTTCCTACTTGGTTGTCATCTATTGTTTAGTTCACACTATTACGTTTTTGTCACTATTGTGGAAAGGCTAAGGAAAATATATATAAAAAAAAAAAACGTTAAAAAATGTTACGTTTTCAAATGTTCACATTATGGAGATTCGCAGTCGGCATTAGGTATAATATTTCAGAAAATCAAAGTTGACATTTTATAAAAAAAAATACACAGCTGTCAAGAGCAAAGAAAAAAAAAATTTTTGGAGCTTATTAAAATGCCAGCCAAGAAAGAGATAAAATTTAATCGTGAAGAGCAAAGTGCATTACAATGGACTGACGACAAAATCCAGCTTTTGCTAGAAGTAGCGAGAGACTTTAAAGCAGAAAAGTTGTTGGATGGAGTCGACTGGGAGAGTATCAAGGAAAAGTATAAAAAAAATTGAATGGAGTTAGTTAACAATATTCCTGTCGAAAAAGATGATGAAAAATTTCCATACGAGAAGGGAGAATTTACAAGAAAAAGAGTTGCCTCAAAAATTAAGCAAATTTATTTAAAATATAGAAAGGCCTTAGAATCGAAAAGACAAAGTGGAGGCGGAAGAATTGTTTTGACATTTTATGATCTATGCAATGAAAGCTGGAGTAGATGCTTGGCAACAACTTCAATGGAAGATGGCGTAGAGAGCTCAGAAAATCCCGATCAAATAGAAGGAGAAGAGTGCGACTCAAGCTCTGATCAAAGTAATTTAAATCAAGGTTACAATAATGAAGAGTCTTCACTAGCTAAGAAACAAACCGAGTTGCCTTTTGACGATGGCTCAAACTCTTCTACTTCTTCAAAAGTAACTTCACGTCAAAAAATGCATGACTTTTTAGAAAGCAGACGTCATAAAAAACTGGAAAAAAAAATTCCTTCAAAAAAAAGCACTGAGAAAGCTACAAGTGATTATTCATTTGAAACAAAAATATTGGAGAAAATGGAGCAGCAAGACAAAATATTTAATAATACAATGCTATCTTTACAGCAAAACATGTCAAACATGTTAAACAATGTCTAATGCACTTATCATGCTTAGACAGACAATGGACAACTTATTTCTGCCTAATAGACCATCCCCACCATTGCACTGAGTTGTTTTTACACAACGTGTGTTGTTCTGTTCAATGGCAACACCGAGTGCAAGCTGGAGTGTGTACACCAATGTAATTCTGTAATTCTTGATTCTGAAGAAGAAAATATACTATCATCAGCGATGTATCGAAATGTTTTTCGACCAACCATACCATACTGCCAATTGATAATATCAAGTGCAAGTCCTAGTGTTGACAGTAATGCAACGAATTCTGAGGAAGAATCAACAAAAACATACCAACAACTGTAAATGTATTTTAGATATAGCCAACATAAAGCTGTTTACAGCTGAAAAATCATAACACGTTAAAAAAATTGGTGCAGACAGAGAAGAACAAACATTGTCTTTGATTAGTTTTTGTACGTAATATGTGCGCAAATTCTGTTGCTATCACCATTCTTATATTTGGCGTTTATGTCGCACATGTCCGATGGACTTGACATGCCATTTTAATTTACTCAGAGTAAGTCGTGTAGGTTTGACGAATAGACTTTGCATTCACATCATTCACATTTTCTTTGTATCCTGAGTGTGATCTTTGAGGTTGGCTTTGTTTTTCAAAATTTATAGCAGTAATGAGATTATGCGCAGGTACTCTTTCATTTTTAAGTTCACAATAGTTATGCAAAATTAAAACATGAATAAAATACTTGGGGAAGAGTGCTTAAGTGAAGATCCATTGCACGCTGCAAACATCTGAATCTTGCTTTTAAACGTCCGAATGAGTTCTCTGTTACAATCCTAGCACTCGATAGCTTGTATCCGAAAAACTTTTCCTTTTCGTCTTTACCCCCACCAGGGTATTCTTTCATAAGGTATGGCAAAAGTGGATAGGCAAGTTCCCCAAGTGTGCATACAGGCACTGATTCATACCCTCTCACAGTTACGGATTCACATTTTGGTATTTTCCCTGTACGAAACTGCTCATTAATTGATGAATTTAGAAATATTTTGGCGTCGTGAACACTTCTTGGCCACTTAACAACAACATCTATAAAATGGTATCTAAAATCACATACTGCCTGCACATTTATTGAGTAATAACCTTTCCTGTTGATATAATCACTGTAATGTCTCTGAGGTTCTTTTATCTCCATATGAGTGCCATCTATCGCACCTATACAGTTAGGAAACCCGTGTTGCAAGTGAAAACTTTCCACTAAATAATGTACTTCATCTTCATTTTGGGGTGTTTTTATAAAAGTAGGTCCTAGCTGATTGACTATGACAGCAGAAACACGCTTCACTATGGATGAAAGAGATGCGCGAGATATACCAAAAGCATTGGCAGTTTCACAGTAACTCCCCTCATTGCTAACATAATACAAGAACAATGCAACTTGAATTTCCACAGATATGTGCACGAAGAGTTGTTCTTTTTTTCTGGAGAAAGGTCTCAATAAGCCACACAGTTCATAAAAGCTTCCTACTTTTGACATTCGAAAGTTTTTTTTCCAGTCAGAATCTGGAACCTCATCATTTCGAAATTTTCTCCACCACACATTTGTTCTACCTTTTTTTACCCAGCATTAACGTTTTGTCAACTTTGCTTTTATTTCTTTTTGCTATTTTTATAAACTAATTGCAAGTTCTTGTTATGATCAATTTCTCTCCGTCTTTGGATAATGAGTAGCACCATCAAAATGAAGAACCTTAAAATAAAATAAAGTTGTAATAGAACCAGAGAATAAATCATGAGAACGTACAACACTTTCTTCTTGTCTGGAGTCATGATCAACTTCTCTTCTGATTAAAACAGCTACCAATATGTTTTTATTCCTTGTTACTAAAAATAGTAACAAAAAGTGTTCACATTCGTTAAAACGTTACCGTTTTCTGAAAACATATCAAAATTTATTCAGATTGAATTCTGTTTTCAAATTGTTACATTTTTATAATTTTCATTCCACAAACCGTAATAACCTCAGCGTTTTATATGTGAACGCAATCCGTAACAGTTTCAAAATTGTTAAGTTTTCATCATGAATTCATAAAAGTGTGAATGAGGCATTAGTTTCTGGAGAGTCAACATCATAGAGCTTTTTGAGCAATTCAGTTATTCCAATAGCAAAGTTAGTATATCTTTGGACTGCAAAGTAAGGCTTCCCTATCTCCTTTGATCCTGCATCTTTTACACTCATCTTGTTACAGGAGAAAGTATGTGTTTTCTTCCCATTAACTCAGACTCAGATAATTTCAGATTGCAGAGGTTGCGGAGCTTACTCACACATAGACTCAGAGACAGAGATTTTCAGGTTGCAGAGGTTGCAGCTTCATTGAACACACATAAACACATACGGTGGTATAACTTCATAGTTTTTTCTGGTAGCCTGGCCAGGCGAAACGATTTTAATATAAAGAGCAATATTCTTATAAAGATGGCTCTGCTGCATATAACTTGTATATATTATACTTGGTAAATGAAAACTACAGATATTTACTCAAAACTCTAACTTGTATTTTATGTTATAAATTAGGCGTGTATTTTATTCTCTTAATCATTTAACACAACTTAAAATGACATTGATTAGAGAAAGTAGTGTTTATCACAATTTATTGTTAGTACTTTGGGCTGCCATTCTAAATTTTTGGTAGCTGGGAGACATTTTTGGTCGCCCAAAACCACCGGGGTACCACGAAGTTACACCACTGACATAACTTCAAGTTGCAGAAGTTGTAGGTATAGTTTAGTAAACCTACAACTTTTGCAACTTGAAATTTTTATTCTTGCAACTTGAACTATTCTATACTTTGCATTTCGGGTTTCAAAGCTTGCAGTTTCACTATGCACTAAATTTAGTTTTCAGAGATTCACTGACAAAGAAGCTACAGCATTTATAATAATGGCGCTTAAATTAATAAATGACTCCTAAAAATTGTCAGTGGCTGATTTAATAGAGGGGGGGCACCATCAGCAGTCGTCCCCCCCTTTTAAATTTTCACCTTCATTTTTTTAACCCTTTTCCTTCAGGGATGGAATGATTGATGATTTTTCAACGATTGTGCTATGAAAAGAAGTTTGAAAGTTTTTCCGAATTACTTTCTTGGGTTATTTACCTGTCCCATGTATTTTAAATTTTTTTGAATAAACTATAAATACTGGTGTCATCATTTGTGAAACCACAGCATCTGCACCCTGAAATTTTGTGAGTCTGTCTTCAGTGATACTGCAAACTCTGCAACATGAAATTCTCTGCGTCTGTGTCTTCAGTGAGCCTACAGCCTCTGCAACCTGAAATTTTGTCAGTTAGATTGTTCTGTGAGCCTGCAACCACTGCAACCTCCAATTCTGTGAGTCTGTGTGTTCAGTGAGCCTTCAACTTCTGCAAATTCAAATTCTGTGAGTATGTGTGTTGCCCCTGCAACCTCTGCAACCTGAAATTCTTAGAGTCTGTGTTGTTAACTGCAGCTTCAGCCTCTGCAACCTGAAAATCTCTGAGTCTGTGTGCTCAGTTAAGCTGCAACCTCTGCAACCTCAAATTCTGTGAGACTTTGTGTTCAGTGAGCCTACAACCTAAAATTCTCTGAGTATGTGTGTTAATTGGAGAGATTTAGGATACATTTGATGATAGTAACAGATAAATTAAGATGGTAATTAATAAGGTAAGACGGTTTTACCTTATGTGGCATTGCGACATGAAATGCTGGCCTATTCTTGGCTGAATGTTGTTAATTGCTGATTTGTTGAGCAATTTCTCTGCAACTGAAGATGGTTGAACAAATGTAAATGTTGGTAATTGGCTGAATGCAAGTGTTGCCACTTTGCTTGCTGACACTGTTGCAACTAGGCTAGTAGTAAACACAGATTGTCGACTGATTGCAGTTTCAGATCTTTATATGACTGTATTGAATTAGATCATTTTAGTTAAAGATGGTTAAGTCTCTTGCTGTGTCAATGATTGAGAGACTGTAATTCCTGAGGCTAGAACAACTTCATCTGATGGTTTTGTTTGTTGTTGAGATAGCTCATTCGGAATCTGTGGACCTTGTGAAGGTGTTGCTTCCTGGAAGAGCTTGTTGTTTTTCAGTACATGGACCATTTTCTTCAAGACATTTCACTCTCACCTTGGCCTTTTTCATCTTTTGTTTAAGTTGAAGTTTCTACTTTGTTTAGATGCTGTTGAACGTCTCGATTGAGTTTTTCTTTCTGATCTTGGGCTGAATTTTGATCTTTTGGAAGAAAGAGTTTATTTCCTTGATGGTATATCTTGATTACCTTGATGGTAACCTGTTACGTATTTTGTGCTTAAAAAAAAAACAACATCTTGCTCAATTTCAATAAACCAATGTTTTTGAGTTACAAATTCTTCACTGGTCAGTAATGCTTTGTAATCCTCATTTGTAGATGTTAGGCGAAGGTGCATGTCATTCAGCTGCTCCATTGCTTCTTGAAGTCTTCCTGTTTTTTGCAGTGTAAAGAAGACTCTCAATATGCTTCATTAACTCAATATGTTCACTTCTCAATATGTTCATTTTGCTGTGAAGTGACTTGCAATACTTCTTAGTGTTATCAATCTTGATTTATCTTTCGTTCATTGTGAGCTTGTTCTCACACTTGTTGATAGTTTCTTCTGTGTTCAGCATTTGTTGAGCTTCTCTGATTGAATATCCAGTATCCTGTCTTCCATATATCTCCACTACCATTCATTTTCCATTTGCTGCTTCCTGCTTCTTCAAATCTTGGCTACCATGTTTTTTTTGTTTTAAAACAGATTTTCCCTTGCAGCCTGTTTTATTGAACCTCTTCTGTCAGGATCATTTTATTCTTCACTCTTCTTCATGACTTCTTTCTCATCTTTGAATGACATCTTTGCAAAATCTTTTATGAGGTCACCTATACCACTTGTATTGATGTGCTGTTTGTCCAAGTTAACAAAGGTGTCATGAGTACACGAACAGAATTTATTGGTAAATCTGCTAAAACAAAGTAGAATATTGAATAAATAAATTGCTCCAAATAAAGTATAAGCGTATGAAAATTCTTACAATATGTGTTATAATGCATAAAAACTTACTGGTAAAAGGTACCGACTTCCAGGAAAAGTAGCTTCTCAAAGAAAGTAGTACCAAATAGATAGTAGAGTAGATTAGTAAAACAACTAAACTAAAATTTCTAACTAAAATATTTCTGTAATGACGTCATAGCATGGTCACATGACTAATATTATACCAAAAAAAGTTTTTTTAAAAAGTGAAATTTTCAATTTGAATGCACCTAAATTCTGTAAAAAATTTCAACCAAAGTAAAAAAGACTTTTTAATATATATAAATGTATAACAAATACGGATGCAAACAATCAAGACTTAAAAATATCGGAATCTAAAACAAAAAGCCCTTATGTGATGTTGCTGAAGCCCTAAAAATCGCCAATTTTTAGCCCCTAAAAAAGCTACTTTTGTTTAAATTTTTTGATAGAAACATTATTTTGTCATGCAGTTTTTGTTTTTGTATTGACAACGTTAAAAACTGTCAAAATAACGCCCAGAGACTATACTTACACCCATTAGGGCGTTTCTATACATAAAAAACTTTATGACCCACTGGACTGGTCACAGGGAAAAAGTGATGGTCTATTATGACCCGTCAGATGGGTCACTGGGAGCGAAAGGGTTAAGGGAAACTCTAAGTAGTAAACATGTTTATAAAATATACAACATAATTAATGCTCTGAAAATAACATGTAACATAGAAACAAAGTCTGGTAACAATAACAATAAACAATATTTCCAAGCAATTGCTTTGTTAATTGCTATGAGAATATTTTTGCAAAATAGATAAAAAATAACTCAGTGAATATTTTTTGTCTAGAACATGACTATCAGCCTCTATACATTAATCTCTTTTACTTATATCATCAGAAATTTATTAATACTACCTGCACGCAACTTTGCTTGACACTGAAGCATTGTATTGGCGGCAGTCCCAGCAAGAGATTGCTGCGTGATCCCTTACTGACAAATAGTAATCTATTCATTATATGAAAATAAAAAAATAGAGGATAAGCAGAAGAGCAATAAGCAAGCAATATTTATTTAATAAAAGCAGCGTTAAGAAAGTACCATAATTATGACCTTGCAGATTGTTTTCCTCGTAACATTAGCAAAAAACAGGACCAAGAAACTCTAGAATCGTATGGGGTGTATGTGTACTAAGTGTAGCTATCCAAAGGAAAGTTGATTTTACTATAAAATTTTAAAAAAATTACATTGTTTATGATGTCGTAAGTTGTTGCTATGACAACAAGGGCAAAAATCTGGTCAAAAATATTCAGAATCATGTGACTTACAGTATGCACTCGATTTGTGGAAGTTCCATGGGACCTAAAAAACCAGTGCCACTTATTGAAAGTTCCACCTATCCAACGTAAAATTCAATTAAGGTAATCAAGAGAAATGGGAATAGAGTGCACTGGATATATGTTTACCAAGTTTTGTTAGTCAAGGGAAAGCATGGGCCTTGCTTTGGACTTATTATAGGACTTATTATTACTAACATAATAGTTTTAATCTTTTAAAAAGGGGTTTTCGCCTGAATTTATTATAGACTTTCTTCAATCAGTAGAATTTCCTTTCCATCATTTGTAGCCTTTCTAAAACATCATATATTTGGGGCTGTATGAAAATAGTTGCTTATTACACCTTTATAACACAATTTTCATATCTCAATTATTCCCTGTCTTCTATACAGAATACTTTATATGGAAAACGTCAGCTTTGTCGAGGAACAATTGAGTGGTTTCATGCCAAAAAATTTGATGTTTTCTGATTGGTGTTTCTTCTAAAGTATTTTCAGAAAATAAAAATATTTTATTTCAGTTTTAATTCACATTTGTTTCCAAATGAAGCATGTTCACTTGCAAGTAAGGTTTGTGAGGCTATGCTTTTAACTAGATTAGGATGGACAGGCTTCAGTTCTTTGTACTATGAGCTTTCATTACGTTTTAAAGCCACACTTCTTTTTGCTATTCATTGAAAATTATCAAGGTAGTAGACTGGTAACCAATTCTATATAGGTGGCCCATTTGTTGTTTTAGCCAGTTTTGCAGGTTCTTCTGATCTTTTTTGTTTCCCCCAAGTTCTCCACTTGGTTCACAGTAGTTAATAAAAGGCTCCCCTTTTTGAGAAGTGGATTCCCTACTTGGTTCCCATGTTTCCTATTGGTTCCCACCAGCTTCTCCTGGTTTTGCATTCAAGTAAGTAGGTTCCCTAGCTGATTTTACTCAGTTCCACAGTTGGTTCCCACGTTTCCAATTGGTTCCCATCAAGTTTGTCAGGGTCCGCATAATAATATTTTTGGTGGAGTGTGATAGTAAGTGAATAACAGTGAAAATCTAAAATTACAAGAGGTTGATGGGCAACACACGAACCTGAAATGTTCAAAAGTTGTCCGAAAGCATGCAGAAATTGTCAAAGAATTAAACATTCCTCATAAAATATTTTAGAGATAAAAATGAAATTGATGCAAAAATTTATTGTAAGCCACAAATTCTGTTATCTACAGGCCTCACCTCGATTAGCATGGGGTTTGTTGCTATTGTCTTGCCATTTGCTGCTGCTGAAATTATTAACCCAAATCAGTCATGTTCCGACTTTTTGCCATAGAATGTACAAAGAGCTGTTTTAAAGGTTTCATGTCTATTAAATGTTGTGCAGTTTTGTTCATTCTTAAACATGCTGCTATGAGTTTGTCGGTCTCACAATTTAACTCTATAGTTTTTTGTATTATGTAAAAGAATGTACAAAAAGACTTGAAAAATTAATTAAAAAAATACAAAATTACTCACGAATCTCGTAAAGCGTTATGAGCAAGTGTTTCTTCTGTGTTTCTACCTTTCTTCTGCATTGATGTTTGTATCCATACAAGAAAATGTGCACTTATTTATGGCAACTACAATGGTGTTATAGAAGAAGTTAAATATATTAATTGACACCTTGATTAAAGTGCCTACTTCTTTGCGTAGGGGAATAGTTCAAATAAAGTATTAATTTCTTTTTGGCATTCGAAGGTGGCATAGAGAGCCGTCTGCTCATAGGATGTTATATGTGTAATTATCTCATTAAAAGTAAAGCAATCTAATGATCGAATAAAGTTAAGTCAATAGCAGAAAGAAGAGAAACAAATATATAAGAAAAAAAATTACTCTATGGGGAGAAAGTTTCGCGGGAGAAGGTTTCGCGTTTTCGCGTTTTTCGGCCATTTTCGCGAATGTAATTCGCCACGAAAAGGACTGAAATGCAGATTCACGAAAGTTTATACGACACGAAATGGCCTAGGAAGTCGCTCGGGAAAGTTAAATTGCAGATTTTTATAAAAAAATATTTATAAAAACTAATATTCTCATTTAAAAGAAAAAATTATGTTTGATGTATTCAAATCTCTGTTTTATTTATCAAAATTCTGAAAATATAGTGAAAGATACTGTACAAAAACTAAAAATCACAATAGTTTATTCCACGCATAATTCATTTTTTCGACCGCACACAAAAGCTTATTTCACGCGAAATAGATTTAATTGCTGATTCGCAAAAGTAAATCCCTAAAATTTTGCGTGTTTTTTTCCTCACGAAATTTTCTCCCCGTAAAGTAAAACTAAGAAATATAAAAAGGATTATTATTTCTTTGGCTGATATGTAGCCATGTTAAAAACATCGTTGGTAAGTCAATTTCATTGTGATTTTCGAATATAATTATCCAGAATGGACATGTTTGTGGCAAAGTAATCACACAATGCATAAAAGGCGTTGTGAGGAGCTGAAAGTGTATTCAATGAAATTTCTTTGCTTCCTCAGTCACCAATAAGCTCCACCAAATCTTTAAAATTCTTTGGTGTGCCCGAGGTTTCCGTACCAAGAGGTAAAACTTTGGGAAAAATGAGTTTAAATCCAATCAATATGTAGCTTTCTTGTTGTGGGGGTTGTGTTAGTCCTGACTCTGTAATCAATTTCATATCTCTCAGAGAATGTGAAATAATGCTTCTATTTTCTGCAATTTTTTGTGTTCTAGTAACTTTGAATACTTCTTCTCACAAAGACATTAGGCCAAGTCATGGTATATTTGAATATTTTCTGTGCAGATGGTGGTGTATAGTCTAAAATTATTCAAATTATTTTTTTTTTATTGAACTTCTTTAATAATGTGCAAATGAATTTTATGCTGGAAAGGTGGGATAACAAATAATTTATTTACAAAC
>JANSTP010274257.1:19663-32787 GCA_025330745.1 Cladonema radiatum | reverse complement strand
ATGTTTTTACTCCACACTAGTATTTACATTTCCGAGTAAATTTCTAACTATCATTGCAAAACGTTATTCAACATTTTAAAGTATCACACCCAAAATCCGATACGACTTTATGGAGAAGTGTTTTTATTTCTTAGCAGGAAACGGCTATCTTTAAAACCCGGAATGGCGGAATCCGGAACGGAGTGACCGGAATGCTACCGGAATGCTACCGGAATGACCGGAATGATACCGGAATACTACCGGAATACTACCGGAATGCTACCGGAATGACCAGAATACTACCGGAATGCTACCGGAATAGAACCGGAATACTACCGGAATGACCAGAATGCTACCGGAATGGTACAGGATAACTGAATATTACTGGGACCCATGTCAACAATACAGACAAAACCCCACAATAATAAATGTTTTGCTTTAAGCCATGATCTAAGCCAACTTTATTAAGAACCCAGCAGGATTAACTCAATAGCATTCTTTACACCTATCGTCTGGGTAAAAAATGAATTCACTAATGAATACCATGAAACTGCAAATGTAGACTCTGCATAATTTCTACAATTATACTAGGTAGTGACTACGTTAGATTTAAAAAATGGTTTATTGTGGTAAAAAGGTAGAGCAACAATGAAAATCTCTTGCCTATATTCAATTAACAGCAATCGGCAACCTAAGAGAAAGAAAGTGATGACGCCATCATCCAGGTCACTAACTATGCAAAGTTTTAAGTTCAGACGAAGAGGGTAAATTTGCAGAAAGTTGGGAGGGTAAATTTTCCTCTTCAGGACGCCGATTCAAATAGGAATAATCAGTAACGGTTTGATAAACATCATGAAAACAAAAAGACGACAATTATTTTTTATTTTTCAATTTTCATAGAGAGATTTCGTCCTAAGCTTTTTTCCTCAGGTTTAACCCGGGGGACTATTTTTTCAGAATTAATTATCTTCTAGGTGTGATATTTTCAGAGACTTTCTTGCCTTGAATGAATATTACCGAGCAAATACTGTATTCTCCTGACTGTTTTCGCGAAACAGTTTATCTGAGCCTGCAGAATGTGACGTTTACAAATACTAAGGCATGTGAAAGAAAACCTTATTTATTGATACAAATGTGTTAACAAATGAAATTTTCGAAAGAAAGAAATGTTTCTTTTAGAAATCATACTTATGTGAGTTTATTCAAGTACCTCCTACTCTTACTAAAAATATTTTTTGTGTGCAGCTGAAAGAAGCGAATTTAATGTACAGTCAAGATATAAAACTCTAGCATTTTGACAGTTCGTGATTAAAAAAGCGTTCCAATGGAAAATATTCCTACACTGCCAAAAAAGAAAAGACAGGATGATTGTGAAGAATATGGTTTTGATTCAACTTTAAACACATTCTTTTATAATGATATCGAGGAAATTTGCAGCATTGGTAGGTTTTAATTTAACTTTTGTCGTTTGCTATATCCGCGCCTACATTTAGCATTCTTTAATAATACTAATAAAAGAATACTCATCAATGTCAACATCACAGTAACTTTGCCAGATCCTTCACGCTGCAAGACACCCAATATCTTCTTAAAACCCCCCTTTTTAACGTTCATTTAAAGCGCCAATGTCAACTCCCAAGAAGGATTGCGACGGAGTGAATATAACGTTACGTTTTTTCACTCTAAAAATCATATATATTCACTTCTACGTTCACTTCATTTACATTCATTTTCATTTACATTTACTTCATACACGTTTACATTCATTTCACTTCACTATTCCACGTTATATTCACTTTTTCGCAGTGAATCTTGGGATTTGATAGTGGCGCTTTAACTATTACGTTTGAATGAAACTTTGATCTTTGGATGAAGTATAAAACATTTATTTATTTTTGAAAACTCGGCTTTTTCAAAACTTGGCTCAAAACCACATGATAACGCCATCAATGGACATCGACAATTTTTTTTCGAACACAGTTTGCTATATTTTCTATAATTTACATGGAAACAATTGTTTATTATTAATTCTCACTAATATTAGTGTTAAATTATATCCAAAATTACATGAAATTATTTAATTACGTTATTATGACAAAAAATGTCTTTGTCGAAAAATCAGATTTCAAGATTTTTGATGATGTCACCGTCCCTAAGAACTCCAATTAGACGCCATTATTTACTTTGACACTATTTACTTTGACGTCTAATTGCGTTGCGCACTCATGAAATATTTTGACAATTAACAATGAGTCCATCCAAGTAGGTTTTAAGTAAGAGGGTTAGAAGATGAAAGTTGTGAGAGTTGTGATTTATGCAACATTTTCTATTGCGAATTTTGGAATTTAATTCAGACCATAATCAGACTATTTGTAGTCTAAGGTGTTGATTACATGATTCCGGATAGCCAGGATAAAATTTCGTCCCATAACCTCAACTTGGCTACCCGGGTTGAAAATAACGGTTTCAAATAAAATTTAATTTAAAAATTTAATGGTCATATTAATCTCGGTAAACCAGGATGAAACTATCCTCATATCACACCAGGATAAAAAAATTCTCACCTATCCGGGATGAAATTTCATCCAATCATGTAATCAGGGCGTAAGTAAGAACATAATAAAACAAGGCTTGCAATAATTTCCCGTTTGATTCATGTTGAAACCAAAAGACTAATTATCTTTTATTGACTTAGTTCGTAAAGGAATTTCGAGGTCAAAAAGTTAGGTTCATATTATAGAAAAGAAATAATGATGAACGCCAGTTTTTATTTTATGCCAATTCGATTTTTCGTTCTTGAGTTATTTAGGTTTAAATAATTGTCATTTAGGGAAAAGCTAAAGAATCTTTGATGTCATAGTGGGTAAAACCAAAATACTCCAATGTTGAATCCTAATTAACTCAGGTTGAAGTGCAATTGAATAATTCAAAATTTTAGGACAAATTGGCCAAATTTTGGAAATTTCAATGAAAATTATTTTTTCTTGTAAAAGTTACTCCACCCCCCAGGTCAAAATCTCTAATTCTGAACGAGATGACTTGTTAAACTTGTTAGAAATGTTAAATAGGATGTGAACTTTTGTCCCTTGGAAATGTGATGACGTCATCAAAAACGTCACTATATAATTCGTTTATACATACGCACTTGTGCTATGGTAGTATATCACGTTTAAATCGAATCTAGATCCACTCTAGATCAAGACCATTATTTACAGATCTAAAAATACAAAACATCTTTGAAATTAACATCATGAACGTCTTAACTTTTTTAGCAAAATGCAGGGAGAACAAAGTCCCAGAATTTCTCTCGCCATATACCAAGAAAAACTTGAAAACAAGTATAGCATGAGAGCGAAAGGAACTTTGATAGAACCTACTTGTAAAATTAGATATGCGTCTTTTGCTATCACTCAAAGGAGACCGTTCCTGTGGAATAGAATAATAATTCCTAATATTTCTTCGTTTAAAACCGATTCTATAATTGGCTTCAAAACATCCTTAAAAAATGTTCTTAGTTCTCATGATGTACGTCAAATATATTTTTAAATCAAGTTAATTCAGTCACTAACAGTAAACTCTTTTAAAAGTAGAAGGAATTATTCTACAATAGACAAAAGAGAAAGTAAAAACAAAAGTTTGTTAAATAAATTTTTATCCCTTCTAAATCACCGCAGTCGAGCAGTTTCCCGACGATAAGACCAATGGTTTTCTACGGGTTCTGCTTTGTAAAATAAGATACTATGCTGTAATTGCTTTCTTTTGGCTTACCGCTAGTATATTTACCGATAATATATTAAGTTAGGATTTTATTTTATTTTTAGTATCACAATTTTTGGTTATTGTATCTTTTTTTTACTAAAACAAAATGCCGGAAGTTGACAAAATTATTAATTATTAACGGTATTTTTTCACCAACTTTAAATGGAACTTCCAGAACGATTCAAATCATGAAAATTGGTAATGTTAGACAGAATTATGTGGAATTTTCGAAAAATTGTCCACATAGCAAAAAATTTTCAAAATCGGCCTGCAATTTTCCAGAGGTAAAGTTTTCATAATAATTTTTCGACAAAATTTCGCTCATAATTCGTTATATAAGACTTCGAACAGCACAAAACTAATCGTATTTATCGTACTTAAGATTGTTATGAGTTATTGCTAAGTAAACAGATTTAAATTGGTTCGGTAATTGACCATGTGCGTATAAAATGATGACGTCATCAAAAAACCCGCAAAACGCAATTTTCACCTTTGACAGCTTTTTGCCGACAGTGACGTCATAATGACGTCAATATGTCGTCATTGATGTGTCGGACAACATCTGAAAAAATGTTTCAACAAAATAAGAGTTAAATGTTTGGTTAAAAGCAATAGAAAGAAAAAAAAGGTATATATACCAAGGTTACTTGATGACGTCATAGCTGGGGACTGGGACCGATTTTCCAAATATTAACTACACGCAAAGAAATTAAAAGAAGGATGATGGGGGTGGGGGGTGGGGTAGTGATGATTTATCTCGAGAAATTTAACTCGAGAGCGAAAAATCGAATTAAGATGAAATAAAAAGTCGAGTTCATCATTTTTCCCCCTTTTATGTGAACTTATATTTTCACCATTAATTGCCGAAAAATTAATTGTTCCGCATCTACAAAGTCGTTCTTCGACAAACTCTACAGTATATTCTATAAAGATTGACCGATAATTGCGTAGCAAAAAAGAATTTTATCCCTCCTTTTGGATTTTGTTATCAGTATGTCGGTGATAAAATCGTTAGCTTTTATTGAATGTACGCATCATTTAATAACCTTTTTAAGTAATTAATTAATACAATAGAACACTTTTAAATCCTTTCACCTCTTATTCAGAATCTCTTTGATGCATCAAAGTGCAAACATAATTGAATTTGTGGCAAAAATTGTGATCTGAAATTATTATATTCCATACCTAGAAAATGTTGCAGCTCCAATCATATGATGATGATGATGATGATGACTATGCTTTGTTTTCTTCTAGATCATGGCACTTTTACAAATGTTGAAATGATAAAATATAGAGGAGAAAATGTGGTTTTAAAGAAATTGCACGAAAATGTTCCATCTGATATTCGGAGAAACTTTATCAAAGAACCATTATTGCATTCCAAAATTAGCCACTCCAATATTTCTTCATTCATAGCAGTCTGCAACACCCCAGCGTCTTTTGTGATGGAGCTTTGTGAGTTCACATTCAAGCCGTTTGGCCGCGAGAATACCGTATATTCACTTGAAAAGTTTTATGATTTCTTAAATGAAGAAAAGCTCTTGGAGTATTTTCCACAGATTGGAAATTGGATAACAAAGGATGTCACAAGCGCTATTTCCTATCTCCATAGTGAAAATATTGTCCACCGTGACATCAATCCAAGCAACATACTTGTCACTAATAGCCATTATAGTTTTCTTGACAAAAATAAGTTAGCCTCTGTCTATCAGAATAGGCCCATAATTTGCAAAATATCAGATTTCGGAGATGCATGCTTAGTCGATCGAACTATTGAAGATGTTTCACTTAACTCACGTATTCTTGGAACGAATAGAAAACACCATCCCTTTTTGGCTCCAGAAGTTATCCTGGACAAATTCATGTCAAAAAACGTTAGCATGTTTGATTTGAAAGCAGTTGACGTATGGGCACTGATGATGATTTATTTTGTCGCCCTAAACCCGGACCAAAAGTTTCCTTTTGATAGAGACTTAAATAAAAACTGGGTTTCACAGCAAGATTTTTGTATGAAATTCAACAAAACTTTATCCACGAAACAGATTCCAACTTTTAGTGAAAATTTGTTTCCAACCCAAGCCGCATATTATCAGGTATTAAGGGCAGTTTTTATTGATAGTTATCGATTTGATGCTGACTCACGACCTACAGCTCAAGAACTTTGTAAGAAACTAGAAAGTATGGAACAAGCAATAATCCAACCGTTATTAATTTCTCAAGCTAGCGCTATGGAAAAAGCTGATAATAATGTAGCCAATTCTTTGCAAAATAATCTTCTCCCTTGCTTGATGAGACCGGAAAACGATGGTACTAATGCATGTGCATTCCTCGCGATTGGTATTATAGATATGTTATTTAGTAATGGCTGCGACATAACAAACATTCAGAAAGATGTTGAACACTTGATCGAAGAATTTCCACTAAAGTTCAATCGGTTTCGGGACATGAATAGCTTGGTAGACATATATGAAGCCTATCAGGTATTACAATCAAATAATTTACTTCTTGAAAAGTATGACATTAAAGAAAAGTTTGTAGAAAATCAACGGGTTTATTCTTACGAATTGCAAAAGTCATTCACATTTGAATTGAACGCTGCTCTAAATCAATCAAAAGAAAAGTCGTTGCCATCATTTTTAGTGTACCATGCACACATTTATATTTTTGCGATCGTGGTTACAACGGCTGGTGAAATCCTTGTCATAGAAACTCATCCAATCGGCAGTAGATTGGGTGGTAATGGCAACGGTGCTATTATTCGCTCGACAACACCTGTAGTGATTTCTGAATGGATATGTCGAAGACTGTATTCCTCTAACGTAAATGGAGATTCAACACCATATTTGATGGTTTTAAGGCCAGAAAGGTATAGTTTGACATTTAGTTTTTGTCTTGTTTTAGGAACTACAAATTAAATTGTGTATTATAAGAAAAAAAAGATAGAAAAGAAAGAAAAGTTTCTTCTTGTGGGAAAATCTAAGTCCTTTAAATTGAATTAAAAAAACAATTAAACTATATTCGGTTAATACTTTTCTTTGTAACAAAAAGGGATGATAAATAAGAAGAAATATAACAATAAATAATATAATTGGATAATGTATGCAAATTTATTTTAGTTTCCATGGAAGTGATGCGAAAGATGAGAGTTCAAACCATGCAGATGAGTCGTACCAAGCAACTTCAGTTCAGGTATAATTTTATTGCTAAATTTTTCCATCATGTATAAGAACATTTCATTATCGAAACAATAAACGCTTTTGGCTAAACTTCTCCTAAAGTTACTGCTACTTCCGTTTAAAAGTTTAAATCAAAATGATCTTGATCGGGTAAGGGAGTGGCGAAAAAGCTCATGACAGCACTTTTATAATCGGGAAACTTTTTTTTACCCGATTCAGGAATTTTTGGTTAAATGTTACTCAAATGTTTACTTTAAAAACATTACCAAAAAACGTTTTTTCATTTTTCCAAAATAATTAGACAAGTCTTTAGCACTTTTGAGATTCAATCAGCGGTAACAAAGTACCTCCCCTGACCGCTGTACTCATCGAAACCCTTAATTTTGAATAAGTTAAAATCTTTGTAACTTTTCTTGTTGTATAAAATTATACCCACCGTATTGAAAAACGATCCCTTGATGAACTTCGTTGTGATTTATTTTCTAGTTTATTTTTGACAAAAAATTAATCCTCTCTAACTTTTTAAAGAGTGAAGAGGGAAGTGACGACAGTGTCATCATATTGGAGCCGATTGAGAAAAACCAGCAATCTCAGATGGAACATGTTTGCGAGGTATATAATCTCGATTTTTATATCATTTTTTGTACGTACACGAAATTGAGGAGCTTTGCTTAGCCTCCTTAATCTGGGATTTAGATGCCATGGTCACGTGATTTCTTGATGATATCATCTAAAATCGCAAAAGTTACATTCTAACAATAATTTCGGAAAATGGGTTTTATAAAAAATAGAAGAACACTAAATTATGGCATTCAATCGCTCATGATTTAGGGAAAATCAAAAAATCAAAGTGTATTAACCACAGAATTTAAGGCTAAATCCAGAGGAAGGATTTTTGTGGACTGCCCTTGTCGATTATATGAATTTCGACATTAGTAGAGTTGATTATTGAAATATTTTCTTATCGTATTATTTTGTGAGTTTTGAATTGTATTTTATTATATCATTTATTTATTTATATATTTCATTAAATGTTATTATTACTATTATTTTTCTCCATCTATCTTGCTAATTTGACATCAATTAGGAGTTTTACTATTGAATGTTGTCAACTGTCACTAAAATGATATTAGCTATTCATCCCTCGATCTAAAGTTACATTTAAAATCTCATCTGTTTCCACCTGTTTCCCTGTGATTTTTCAATGCGGTAAGACGCAGCGTATAGGGAAGACTATCACATGGTATCAATTGAGAAACCAATAGACATTTTATCATAGTAATCCTCCTTACTTGACACGCCTTCTTGTCATAATAGCTGATCCTCCCTGGTTATTTTTACGGGAAATAATTTTGCCGCAAAACAATAGTATCTCTAAACAATTATTCATTTTATTCAGAATAGTCAAGATAGCGATGACAGTGTTACAATAATTGAAAAGAACCTTGAAGAAGTAAATCCGATATCACTGAAGCAGGTGAGATTCGAAGTAATTTTTCAGAGGAAAACACAAGATACTAAGATTTTTCAACCAGCCCTTAGAAATTTGTTTACTATAATTATTTATTCCAGGAATCGAAAGTGGGAAAGAACGTACGTTCAATCATGCGTAAATCTAATCTGTTTTCCCGATCCAACAACGATCAAAGTATTCCGGTTGGGACATTATATAATGATGATCCAGCACTACCAGTGTTCCGTCACACCAAGGACACATTTTTATGGAATGAACTCATTGAAGCAATTTATACAAAGTATGAGGAGGGCTGGTACAGTACTGCGCCTCCAGTCGGAATAGCACATAGCGTCACTTTCCTTGTAGATACTCGAAGACTTAAGGAATGGGGAGATGTTAAGTGCGACGATATGGGGTCATGGCTTTGGAATGGTAAACCAGAAAAATTGGTCGACGTAGAGTTTAGCGAAAATGGCGAATTCCGATCAGCAGATTCCATTGTTGGTTTAGATCGAACTCAGAGTATTGAAACTGGGTCAATGTGGAGGACAGTTATACTCAAGCGTATCTATTATAAAAATAAATCGCATAATGATGTTAGAAAGATGATCGCATTCACAACTGGTAAATATTATTTATTTAACCATAATAGTAAGCCTTGAACCATAAGAATGATAAAGTGAGACATCTTTTGTAAGAACTGATTGTGGAATAATTGCCACTGAATATTTTGTCGATCATATTTTTGCCATTAATAAAAAATGGTCTATGTCTATCAAATACCTGTAGGTAGAAGAGGCCATTTGCAAAATAAACAAGCTATCTATTTATTTTGCCTACAGGGCATCCTCTACAAATCGGACTGGACCCGGAAGCTGGTTCCAGGATCAGAAAAAAACCTTACCTAGTACTGGAGTTACGTAAAAAAAGTACAGATTTCAGGATAACCTAGGATTAGGAATTTTGGTTACTTTGGATACCGCCGTTATTTCGGTACCTCAGGATTCAAAGATAGGGTCCTGTTTCTCGTCGGATACAATTTCCTCTTTTTACATAGACTAGTTCCTAGTCGGTTTCTTGTAGCCACAAAATCCAAGAAAACGGTAAAAAAGAATTAATACCTTTTTGGCGCGTGATACGATTTATGCGAAACGGGAATGCGAAGAGCTGAGAAACCCGGCACCCGGCACCCGTTTGTCGTAAATATTGATTTATTTTAGTGAAAAATAATAAGAAAACGACTAGGTCTAGTCTACTTTTTACAGAGTCAGAGATATCGGTTCGGTACAGTTTTTATAGGATGCCGTAGAGAAGTATGGAAATTTTAGGAAATAATGAAATGGGCAATTTGACCTGAAATAGAACGGGCAAGAAATTTCATGGACTAAAATAAACCAAATGATTGTCGCGTGGTTATTTTGTAATATTATTTAGATTCTGATGGTAACCACAGCGATATTGCTCTGGTGCAATATATTTTCGACAAAGAAGAACATTGTTTGGAGAATATTCAACCACACGGGAACACTAAAAATAATAAAACAGCTATATCATATAGAAGACTGCAGCCTAGCACTATTACGAAGATGAAAAATTCTTCAAAACATGAGCAACCGAAGAAGTTGCTGGACCAAATTTACGTAGATGCGGGTGATGTTAGAACAGCAAGAAGTCATTCCGAGTTGCCAAGAGGACCTCAAAGTATTTACAATGCTCGCCACAATTCGAGAACCACTTGGTAAGTTTACTCGTAACCATCTTACTTTCAAATCCCATTTTAAAGATATTGGTTTGACAGTCTGTATATCCTAACAGGTACATTTCTGCTGAAATATTTGTTTGGCTATTAAATTTTGCGCTTATTCTAATGTGTGCCGGCCAAATGCATCTCGGCCTTGTTTCCTAGCGGCCTAATGTCAAATCGGCCTAGTGCCCCATCGGCTAAATGTTGTCGATCTACGTCTCTTAGCTTAGTGTCCGCGAAACTTTGAAACTAGTGTTTCAAAGAAATTCCTAGATTTCCAGAAATAAACTAGACTAGATTTCCAGAAATAACCTCCCAAGATTTTCACCGTAAGTGGGGGTGCATAGAGTCCAAGTGTGAAACCCCAATACCAGATAGAGTTTTCACTCAAGAATCAAATATTAGTTATATATAATAAGTTAAGTAATAGCATGTCGGGCGGAAATGCACCGTACATAAGAATCTGAAAAGGAGTTGTTCAATCTGTTCTTCTGACCTCCTTTGAGCTGACAGGTAGTTGCTTGCTTCTTGGCATAATTTAGTTTCACATCATAAAGAAACTACAAAGTTCGAAAGAATTTGACTTTTTGCGGTGCTTGAATTTTGGTATCTTATTTGCTCTTGTTGTTTTTTCTACTCATATTACTGGCTACTTGACAAGTACTTTTAAAGGGTTTTTCAATGAGCTATTAACTTTGGATTTAGGCCGCAAAAGCAAACTACTTCCAACTCGTCGTTCGATAGTCTTTGGTGCCTAATGGAGAAAGCCAAAAGAGAAGAAATGGAAAATGGAGACTTATTCATCCGGGATTGCCAAGTTCATCCGACTTTTTTTGCGGTGCTTGCACACGACCGTCAGTTGAAGGAATTGAAACAATTTTGCACAAATCCCCAAAACTTTTGTGTTTATGGTTTCGATCCAACATTTAATATCTTTGCTGACAATTTATCACTCACAGTTTCAACGTACAGGAATTTACGTCTCGAAAATAAAGCAACGAAAAAATCACCTGTGTTCATTGGTCCATTATTAATTCATGAAAAAAAAGACTGGAAAACATATTCTAAATTTGCGCATTGTTTGATAACAGAGGAACCAGCACTATCTGGAGTATTAGCCTGTGGAACGGACGGAGAAGTTCCCCTTCACGACGGTTTAAAACGCAACTTTCCATGGGCAACATTTCTACGTTGTTTTCTTCATGTCAAAAAAAATATCGAGAGAGAACTGACACGACGAGGTTTTTCCGCTCAAGACAAACGATTGTTTATGTCAGAAATTTTTGGCAGACAAGTTGATAACACAAAGTACATGGGGCTTGTTGATTGCACATCAAGAGATGAGTTTGATACGAAACTGCAGAGTTTGAAGGAAGATTGGCTTCAGCGAGAAGGAAGACAAATTGCTGATACCGGAAGCTCCTTTTTTGCCTGGTTTCTAAAATTCCAAGTAAGTAAATTCGATTTCCTTAACGATCTCCTAAGCTACACCGTTTTAAAGTATAACCACTGAAATTAAAGTGCATTGATATCTAGAAAAAGTAATGAAAACATAACTATTCTGAACGGCAAACATCCGTTACTCATGCCATTGCTGATTATTTTGTCCTTAATATCTCAATTTTTTGTCTCAAGTCATATAGTATCTGCCTTATACCAGAGGAGCTGGGAGGGGGAATTGCTAAGGAATGAGAAAGGAATATTCCCCCTTATTGTTTCACATACCCAGTCGGATTCTCAGTCACATTTGTCTAAATTTCGACCTTTCCAGTGAGCCTACACTACTTAACGCATTAATTTTTGTTTCCCTATCAAATATTTCAAAAATACACGTATTTTTTTTTTATAAGCAACCAGTTTATAAGCAACCCTAGGCAATTGGGCAAAAATTATAAGCAACTTTCCTAGGTCTAAAATTTTTAATAAGCAACAAAAAATTTTTTTCAATAACAGTTTTTGTATGTATTTTATATAAAACTGTATAGTTCTTAGAGCCATATATTATTCACTATTAGTAATCTAGAAGAAAAAGTTGAAACTCGCTAAGATTGTTCTTTTTGTTTTCCTTTTTGGGACGCTTTATGCTTTAGTAGCTATTTTTTAATATTTTTTTGGTTAAAAAAATTAAGCAACTCTTAAGCAACTTTCCTATAAACTTTGATGCAGTTTTTAAGCAACTTTCCTAGGGAGCCAAAAGCAGGGTTGCTTATAAAAAAAATACGTGTATTTGATTACCCGGTGTAAGATATTTGTCCTGCGAAATCTATTCTAAAACCAATTATCAATATTTTTATCCTTTTGAAAATATATTTTGAGAATATTTTATATAAATATTTTTATATAAATAATAGAGGATAGTTAGTTGACAAAAAGATTAAAAATTATTTACCCGGTGAAAAGAAATACAAAATTTCCTGATTTATTTAAGTAGCAAAATTTAATTTACCTGGTGAGAATTGTCACCAGGTAAATTGTACTGTAGCTGAGTGTGTGACACAGGGGGAAAGAATCGAGGTAGTTGATTAAGGAATCGGAAGAACCGACAGACATGCTATAAGAATCGAAAACTTATCTGCTAAAGAAGAGAAGACGAATATTAAAGCAATGATAATTGGTAAACTTTACACTAAGAATGGAAGTGAAAAATAAAAAAAGAATGGGAACCGTATTTATTCCATTCAACGCTCCTCTCCATTAAACGCCCCCAGCCCCACCCCATAATTTTTTCAAAATATTCGCATTAAAAATCCCTCTCTTTTAAACGCCCCTCTTTATCGAACGCCCCCAACCCCAACACCTAATTTTTTGAAAGAAGGGTATTTATTTGAAAATGATAAGGTAAGCTATCAGGTATTTTTTTAAAGGAATAGAAAAGTTAGTCTCAGTTAAAGTTATTCACTGCAAATTATTTAGTCTGCAAATTACTGGTCTGTATTTTACACATTTTAAATGAAGGGAAACAATTGAAATTATTTTCGGAGGGAAGAAACTATTGAAAATTAGATACATA
>JANSTP010274257.1:0-19563 GCA_025330745.1 Cladonema radiatum | reverse complement strand
TTCAACGAGTTTTGATGAAAATTATTGCATTTTTTCGAGTTTTTGTTCTGGTCTTCAAATTACTAGTCTGTATTTTATACATTTTATTTTAGTCAATATCTTGAGAAGCAAAGATTTTCAGGATATGGTTTTTATATATATTTTTTTTATCCAATCAGCCTGGAGAATAATTTGATAGGGTTTATTAACATTTTTGTTGATTTTTTTTTTACTTAACCGAACACGAAATAGAGGCTGGTCACGTGATTTAGGTCCTTAGAAAAAAGGTCAATGGTGGTTTTGAATAATAGACCATGTGATTATCTTATTTCCTCAAAACCATTTCCGGTTACCCAATTTGCCATTTTCTCTTAGTATTTTCCCTGTCTATATTGAAAATATTGCCACATCGATGTTCTACTGTTGGTCCCCGTTTCATGTAGGTTTAAATGGCATCTCTTATCGGTTCTCCTGGTTCATGGGCTAATCTTTCCGATTCCGTTCTAGTTCCTTTGCATTCCACCTAGCTGCTATCGGTCAATCTCTTGGAAATCTTTGAAAAAAACATAGGTAGTCGGAAATTTAAGAAGTGCAATCAAGTCAACGAGTCTTTTTTCAGTCAGATTCTTTGTTTTTATAAGGCTGAAATGATGAAGGAAACAATGCTTGCTTCTGTTCGCACTGAAGCTGGATTGGGCCTCCCACCATCGGAGTACACAAACAATGATACTGAGGCAGGTAATTACGTCATCAAATACGCAATGAGCTTCGATCCGAAAAAGCCGCACGAATTTATAGAAGAAGTAAAAAAGCTTGTCGAGCAGCAATTTCGAGAAGAAGACCGGGCAGTTTTTGGAAAGGGGAAATATATTGTGGAAGAAAGATTTCAACATATGAGAGTAAGTGATGATAATTGGCACAAATTGACCCATCAGCAGAGAAAAAACAAAATAATGTTGTTTGAAAATGCTGGAATGGATTCTGCTTTAGAAGTGACAAACATGGAGCAGAGGCTAGATGAAGATTCACGCCCTCCTGCTTTATCCATGTCGGCAAAAGAAAGTGGAATTAAGACGATACCTGAAGCAATTTTACTTGATCTTTTTACAAGAGCAGAAGAACTACTTGCAACTGAAGGACTTGTCATACCTACCCCTGGAGCAACCAACGGTTCATTCATTGTTAGTGGGCAAGGAAACAATATCTTCAAAGTTACCGTAGGTAGAGGAAAAAATAGTCTTAAATGTGATTGCTCTAATGTAAGTAGCAATATTTGCGAACATGTCATTGCTGTTGCTCAGAAGAAGGGAATCTTAAAAGAATTTGTAAGTTGGTTCAAAACGTCAAAATCCGGAGGTTTGGCATTCACAAGTGGCACGCCAAATATTGGGAAAAAACCAAGCAGAAGAAAAATTACTAACAAAAAGAAAAAAGAAGTAACGAATCATGTCGATTTGTTAGGCGACATTGCACAAACTATTGGTACTCTACCACACATCCCGAATATATCATTTTCTGTTGCATCAAGTTTCAATCCAGTGACCACTGTAGCTCCGATTCCTTCCAATCAGGGACTCTTTTCTTCACCTTTATCGGCAGTTGAAAAAGAAAACAAAATGCACAATAACCTTTCAAGCACATCAGCGTACCCCAATTTCGGGTTACATCTGCCACAATTCCATTCAACAGCTCAGGATGAAAATGTTTTGCACCAATTTGCAAACCTACCAGTAGATCGAAATTGCGTTGGTTTTCAATCAAATTCCAACTTATTACCTACAAGTCTTAGTTTACAGAATAGATCTTCGTTGCTAACAAATCCATTGCCTCGTGTGACCATAGCCAGCACTAATGAAAATGCCGACATCTTAAAAGGATTCTCCTTAAAATGGGTCAGAGGAACCACTGTTTCCATGTGTTACGGTTGTGGTTTGAAGATATTTAATCCCCCTCCTGGAAACTCACCTGAAGAAGATTTATGTGTAGTTCACAGAGACTTCCGTGAATTTTATGACCGTCTGACAGGGCAGAAGTCAATAACCGATAAAACACAAAATGTCCATTTTCACACTAGCGTTGCATGCATCCAGCGTAGATATCCTCAATTTATACCTCAGGATATAATTTTACCGCGGCATATTCATCATTTATTGAGTGACATGCATCGTCTTGTTATCCAACGCGAGTTTGGTGTATCATTGTAAATTTATAAGCAAACACAAGCTTTTTATCTTAATTTTGTTCTAATATTTGGGACTCAATTCAAGATTTTTGTTACAAATGAACATGTAGCTTGTAGCAACAAGCTCTTTTTCAATGTTTATCTGACGTTTATTGTTGGCTGTTAATTTTATTTCTTATGTTGCTATTTACTTTAATCAGATTTACCCCCGAATTTTCATCCACAAACCTAAGTTTAGCGACTTCATGAGCGTTCACTTTTTGCAAAAACTTATTCAGTCGTGAAAGTTGACACAATGAAAATTCTTACTGATATGTCATGCTGTGTTAAGGGAAGGGATTCCGAGGTGAAAATATAAGTTGGGTTCATATGAAAGAGGAGGAAAAATGATGAAGAACAGTTTTTATTTCATCTAAATTTGAGTTTCCGTTTTTGAGTTATTTGGGTTTAAAGAATTGGAAATTTCCCTTAAAAGCTCAAGAATTTGTGACATCATAGTGCGTAAAGGCAAAATACCCAAAAATATCTATGCATACAAAAGTGCTATGAAATTAATAATTTTGCAATAGATAGTAGACATTGATCTTAATATTTTGGAAAATAGTTTTTTGAAAAATAAGTTGTAGGACACTAGTTCCAGGCCCCTTTCTAAAATCACAATGGTCCCAATTGTGAGGCTTTGAAAATATTTCTTGGCAATGTTTCTTCAGCTTTGAAGGGAAATTCCCTAGGTGATAATCTTTAAACCCAAATAACTTAAGAACGAAACCTCGAATTTAGGTGAAACAAAAACTGTTCTTCATCATTTTTTCTCCTCTTTCATATGAAGTCAACTTATATTTTTACCTCGGAATCTCTTTAATGTCTTTAAGGGATCCTAGACTGAAAATTCATGTTTGCCTTTTTCGTACTTTTTGTAGTGAGGAAAACAGGAATAACAGGATAACAGGAAAAAATTACTTCATTTTAAATACTTTTAGTATTTATTTTTTGTTAATATGTTCATTTACTTCTATTGTTTCTTATTTTTCCTTGGAACTCTGATAGTGCTGCTAGTCCCTTTTCGATAGGTAGCAATATTCGTTACCCATGTCTTTTATTGGATTTTTCGCTACATAATTTTTAACCAAGCAGTTCCCTGATTCTCTTTCTTCAATTTCTTAGTCTTAGAATTTAAGACTTTTTCTGTTTTTGAAAGACTGTTTCATATTACTCATGTATGCATATTTTCCGTATCTATAGATTTCGTTCTAATATCGTGTTTTGTTTATAGAAAGACTTATCAGTTTTTTATTCCTTACCCCCAGCAGGCAATGCGTAGTCAATTAAAATGCTGTAAGCTTGAAATATGTGTGCTTGGTTGTACGCTGTACCAAAATTGTTATATATTCTATACAAATATTTTTCATATACAGTTAACCCTCGTTTTCTCGAACACCCATTATGTCGAACTTTTCGTCGGACCCTGACTGACTCACGTGGGAAAAGTAGTAAATAATCAAGATAATAAAATAAATAAATAGTATTATTATTGTTTTATTATATTGATTATATAGTTTGTTTTTAAAAAATAATTAAGGCAATATTAGTGGCACTCTTTGATATTTTTCCTGAAAGTGTTCCGGTAGCATTCTGGTGATTCCGGTAGTATTCCGGTGTCATTCCGGTACTATTCCGGTAGTATTCCGGTCATTCCGGTACTATTCCGGTAGTATTCCGGTCATTCCGGTACTATTCCGGTAGTATCCCGGTCATTCCGGTAGCATTCCGGTAGCATTCCGGTAGCATTCCGGTAGTATTCCGGTCATTCCGGTAGTATTCCGGTCATTCCGTTCCGGATTCCGCCATTCCGGGTTTTAAAGATAGCCAAAGGTTAAGTAATCAAACTTTGCATGCAAGTAATGCAGCATTTGATGTACAATATTACGTCATAATTATGTTCATGACGTAATTGTTGTAGTGATAACGTCATCATTTACGTCAATCGGTACAAAATCTCCAAAAAAACGTATTTACGAGCAAAAAATACCCTAATTTTCAAAGTAATCAATTCTTTTCCCTATAAATTTGTCAGCAAGTAGTCATTATGATGTATTATCAAAATATATATATAAAGAACCCATGGAGTTCCAAAAATTTACTAATTTTGTATAAAATTGCTTTTTTTTACTCAATTTTTTGACAAATTTGCTCCAAAGTTGGGTCATTGTGAGCGTTTGGGGTCTTGAAATTTCACGAAACTTGGCCAAAACATTTTTTAGTCCTTACAACTAAAACCTTAATACCGTACACACACCGGGTTTTCAGAAAAAAATTGTCAGCAAAAAGTTTTCAGGGGGGGGGGGGGCGGAATCGACCCCTCCTTTCTGTGGCAAATAGGGCTAACTCAGCATGTGTTTCTTTTTCTAAAGCATCAAATGCCATTTAGAGCTCTTAAGCATTAATTTCCTAGAAGAAGAACATCTCGCTCATCAAATGCCAACAAAAATAAGTTTCTTTACGCATGAAGTGTTCCAGCTTTTAGAATACTACGATATCTTTTCGTATAAAATGTGACGTAGTAGGACATGTATAGTAAGAAAACCCCTGTTTCAGTGGCCCGGTGGGTTGCCCAAAGCTGAGCGGGCTAGAAGATTTATTTAAAAAGTGGATCGGGCTGTCATGAAATGGGAAAATTTCCACCGGTCCCACACTTTAGAAGAGCCAAGTTGAGCAAAATTAAGAATTATTTTGGTAGGTTAGGTTTAACTTTTAAGATTATTTTATCTTGCCTGCCTGCATGTTCCCTTTTTTCACTGAAAAAATGCTATGCTGTTATAGTAGATAATTTTCTATAAGAGTTTTCTCTTATACGGTAATATACAATTATCGAATACGGTAATCAGCTACTTTCTTGATGTCGGTAATTACAAGCCAGAAATAGGGATGCCAGAAATAAACCAGCCAGTATCTACTTTCTACATAACTTTCTTTTCCTGCAAAGTACAAATTATTTAATTTTTGTCTTAAAATAAAGTATAATGTACAAAACAAGTGACATAAGGAAAACAATTAAGAAAGCCAAAATAATCACGGTGACATGGATCATCCAGAATGTAGTAACTGCAGAATCACTAACTGCAGAGACAATCGAAAGACTTATGTCAGGTCCAAAGATAAGGGAAAAACCCCACAAACAAGCCAAAAACCAACCACAGTAATCAACAACAGTTCTTTAGGAGCGAATGGATTTAATATTTAAGGATCGAATTTTGCTACCTGTTCTCTTCTGTTGATGTACAATATTTTGTCGATAAGCACTAGTTGTAGTAGCTGAAAATACGTAGTAGCTTTTCATGAAACCACATCTGTAACAAAATTTGTTGTTGCATCTAAAATGATAAAAATTATAACACTTGTTGAAAGCATAATTCTTATTCTTACACCGTATTCCGTGTAGTATTTTCTTTCATTTCTTTTATGTTCTTAACTATAATTGAACAGTAAAAGTTGAAGTTGTGACAAGGCAGCTAATGTAAAAAAATAAAAACTTGAAAAAGTTGTCTATAATCTAGTCTCTATCGTTTTGTTTAAGGGGGCGTAGCGCAGTTGGTAGCTAATCGGGCAGCGAATCGATAGGTTCCGAGTTCAAACCGACGCGTCGATTGTCTAGCAAGCACTATATCATTTCATGCAGGAAATGATTGTGAGTACACATGGGAGCATCGTTACGGATAAGTCAATAATGGCGTTTATACGGCACCACCTTCGAAATCAGGCTTCGACACTGAAGCGTGTTTCATCCCTTTCGCCCATGAGTGGCTAAATAAAACTTACTTATATTACTTACTTACTTGCTTACTCAAAGTGAAGTCAGGTACAGCTGCTGATAATCTTTTTATGAATAGACCTCAATCGAAATATCCTTTAAGGACAAGTAAGCATTTATTTAAACCTAAATCAAAACAATCTTATAGCAACTTTTGCATCGACCTTAGAGGGTCTAAACTCTCGAATGAATATATTATACAAAATTATAGATAAAAACCCTGCAATAGCATCTTCCACATCTTTTCCTTACTTTAAAACCGCAATAAAAAAAAATTATCCAAACTGATAAAAGCAACATAATAGCGAACTACTGAACCTCGTCTTTTTAATGTCTCAAGCTTCTTAAGTTATTCTAGGTTGCCGATGATGATAAGACCCTTTGACAGAATTTGTACTGAGGAATGAATTTATGATCTCGTAATAAATAGTGGGGGCTGTTAGGTCAAAATTTTATGGCTATTTTGCAAATCGTGACAAAATCATAAAACTTTGCACAGATGTCTAGTGTGCCTTATTGATGAAGCTTTCAGGGAGACACTTCTCAAAAATTATGTGACTGCTGATGTCAGTATTTTTTTTACAATTTTTTTTTCTCCAAAAACTCATCATGTTTAGACAGGGAATTTCAAAAATAAGCGAAATGGGTAACTGAAGATTTTTTGTTTGAAATTGGTTTAGTGCATGAAAATAGCCATTTTAAAAAAAGTATCTCAAATATAACGCCCTCGTTACTAGGCAACCAGCCTACAAAAAATATCGGTGAAGAAGTTTTTTTTTTGGCCAAAAACTTGATATTAATATATCAATCGATTCAACATTTTATGTTGATCAATATTTAATAAAGACATATGGTTGAAAAAGCCTGAGTAAGAAGATATATAGCCTCAAAGATCTCATTATGACGTCACAGTCTACTTTCAAGAAAAGTTTAAAGTTCTCGAACTTCAATGTTGTAAAAAACTACAGTCAAGAGGTACAATTTTTTTTTTCTTCAAATAAGTCGAAATTTTTTCTGATAAAATTTAATTTTGTTAATTTTGTTCAGTAAATACGCATTTTTTATTTCCTTTTATTCCTATTTTTACCGTTTTTTTTACTCAATTTTTTCACTTTTTCCACAAAAGGTTTCTTCTAAGAACCTACCTCAATTTCCTGATTGTAATCGAGGAATTTTGAAAGTAATCAAATCAAGGAGGTAATCAAAATTCCTTGTTGTAATAAACAATTCACATAGCAATGACACTCCTCCTTTCACATAGAATGAGTTCTACCTCCCCTAAATGACAAGCTCTTGCCATGATAAGTTAAAAAAAAATTCCAAGGTCTCAGTACTCAATAATCGATGCTAAGAGGGATTAGAAACCATTTGAGATCCAAGGGAAATATCTAAAATACTCTAGCTTCTGTCCTCTCCATTTATTAAGACCCATAAGAACCCTTTCGTTAAGCTACTAAGAGCTTTACTCACAACCACATTCAGGAAAATCTAGTGGAAACCAATTAGAAATATGGGATCGAACTAGGTAACCTACAGAGCCGTCGATGGAAATTGTAGGCCCCAGGAAAATGTAGTCAGAAGAGCTCCTTCATATTATTGACTTCGAATTGTCGGAATTACGAAAAGGCTATTTCAGATACACCAAAAAGATATGCATTCCGTCACAAAAAAAATGAAATAATATTGACAATTTTCTGTGAAAGTTGGCACGACGAGCCATAACAAAGCCAGTAATTTTTTTTCTTTTAGAGACTGCGATTTATCGTGCGATTGATCTCTATGGGCCTTGAGCCTTGGGTGAATGGCTGAAAACCACCCAATGTCCATCTTGGGTGTTTTTGAAGCCGTTCCGAGTGGCGTTACAGAGAAATCGCCAAACGTCTCATTTTTGAACTTTACTGTTGGAAAATGACAGGTTGAAATTGAAACAAAAGTCTGGAGACTTGCTAATTTTCTTAGTTTGTCTCAAATATTTTTGAAACTGGTTGTCTTTCATTAGTCACAATTTTTAGGAATGATTCAACACACCATAGTAACAATCTCACAAAAATAAATCTAATCAAGTTAACATATTACAAGGAATTTTAAAATTGCAAAAACCGAAAATTACGTTCCCCAATTAAAAATCTGAAAAGTCACAAATAAACTGTGCTTTTATTTAATTGATCCCAGGAGATAGATATTGTAGTCAAAGATATATTAAACAAGATTCTGCTCATCAAAGAAGTTGTTGCCATTTTTCAATTCTTTCGCCTCCTTCATTTTTCCTCGGGCCCTTTCTAAGTCCGGGACCATCGAAACATATCCCACTGGATCGTTCTTCTCCACGGTGCTAACCTAAGGGAATCAAACGCTGAAACTACTACTTTGTATCCAAAAGGAGAGTCTTGGTGAACTAATGCACACTTAATGGAGAAACAAGGGCATCAAAAGTTCCTATAAGAGCCTACGAAAGCTTTTAACTAATAATTAACTGATAACTTTTGTAAATACGTTATAATGACTGGCGTTCCAATTGAAACGCGTCGTAAAAACATGTCTTTTCTTAATCTTTTCTTTTTTTGTGCTGATGGCACAAATCCTTTTCTATCCAATAAAGATATAAATACGTTATTTGATACAATGAATAAAGGAACTGTCAAATATTGAAACATGGTTTAGGAGATCATTAAACGTTAAAAAACAAAATGGTCACTATTTCATGCTGCTCCAAAGAAGAAACACCTTCCTGACAACCTGCCTAAGCAAAGAATCTCAAATATTTAAATTGAGCGAGAAGAGATAACAAAGTTTCTTGGTGTCCTAATTGACGAAAATTTGAGCTGGAAAAAACATATCAGTTACATAACCAGCAAAATATGGAAATACATAGGTATACTCTATCGAGCTAGAAACTACATAAGTACTAAGAATCTCAAATAACTTTATTTCTCTTTGGGGAAGTACTAATAAATCTAGATTAGAAATACTCTTCAACTGACAAAAACATGCTCTTAGAATTATTGATTTTAAAGAGAAATGTGAGACCACAGCGCCCCTTTTCCTTGACATGAAAGCGCTAAATGGTTATAAACTAAATTTTTATAGTATTCTTAGTCTTACTTGCAAAAGTGTTTATAAATTATGTCTCAAAGTTTTTGATAATATTGCTATACTGAAACCAACAAACAAATATACGTTGCATAACAACGGTAATCTTTCCGTACCAAAGTTTAAAACTAAATTTCTCCAATTTAGTACTGACTATAGAGCTCCATTCTTGTGGAGCAATTTGATCCTAAATATCAAAGATATCACAGACTACGAATATTTTCCTATATTTAAGCGTAAGTTAAAATAATATCTACGTTCTCTTACTCATGATGATGTTCTTAAATACTTTTAAACTGTAAAAATCTTTCTGAGCAACTTCTTCCAAAATTAATATTCTTGTATTAATTAATTTTCTTGTCGTAACAATTAAATAAGCAAGAGAAAATCCTAATCTTAGACAGAAAATGGAAACACGAACACGGTCCATTTCATAATGACTTTAACATATTACTAGCTGCACGCAGCGTCGCACAACGCTGAAGCGTCGTATTGGCCTGCCAACACAATCCCAGATCGCTACACGATCCTATACCTATATCAATACTCATTTACTGTTTTTTTTTTCCAAAGATTTCTCATGAACGTCATTGCACTTTTAAATGCATACATAGTTATGATTTTTTCGGATGTAAATAATAGATTTTCCTTCTTAAAAAAGCATCGCACAACGCTAAAGCGTCGCGAAGGTCTGCTAGCGCAGCATAAGCAATAGATCCCTAAGCGATCCCTTGCTAACAATACCCAATCTGTATTTTTAAAAAGAAGATAAAATAAGTAACATATAGGCAATCTTCAACGTTTTCAACCATTTCGGTCTTTAGCATACCTGGTTTAGTTACTAAAGTACGCACCTTGCAATGACATAACAGGCCGTTCCCATGGCAACCAAACGCTAAAATCGGTCTAAAAAATTGCGCAACCATTTACAGAGTAAGTGTACCAAATCTGGTCACTAAAAGAAAAGTACAAAAAAAGTTATAAAGATCTTGAAAAATAGAACTTTCTCAGTGACGTGATAGGCCGTTTTCATAGCAACAAATTGTTAAAATTGGTCTTAAGATTTTCAGAGTCATTCAAGGAGTATGTGTGGCAAGTTTGGTTACTAAAGGTAAATTACAGAAGAAGTTATATAAGCTTTCGAAAATTAAATTTGTAACAACGCAATAAGGCGTTACTATAGAAAGAAACTGCCAATATTGGGCCCAAAATATCCAGGACCTTTTAGAGCATACATGTACCAAGTTTGGCTACTAGCGGTAAAGTAAGCGTGAAGTTATAGAAAGTTTTTCCCACTACAGTATCTCCCGTTTTCTATACGGAAATATTCTGACAGAAAAATTCAGCTTTTTCAAGCAACATTAAAAGGGTTTCACTGAAAAAAATTCTGACGTTTTCTGATTGGTTTTTCTTTAACACTGTTTTAAGCCAATGAGAATCCTTTATTCACTCACTTTCATTTTCCAAATAACGAGTGCTCACTTTTATAAAAGGAGCGTTACAACACACTTTTAATATATACTAACTGCAATCAGCTTCCTACGACGCTGTAGGGACGTATTGGTCTGCTGATGCAGTCCAAGACCGCTACCCAATCTTATACAGACTAATCAATGCTCTATATAAAGCTCTCATCCAACTTCCTACCATCAGTTGGGCCTGCTGACGCAGTCCCACGCTATTGTCATGGTAACGAACCCTCAAAATTGGTCTAAAATCTTTAGAATCATTCATTGTATATGTGTGTCAAGTTTGTTTACTAAAAGCAAACTATAGGTCAATTTATAAAAAAAAACAACAAAAATTGACCTTTTGATGACGTCATAGGAAGTTTTCGTAGCAACCAACTAACAAAATTGGTCTGAAAATCTTTGTTTCCATTTGGGAAATACAAGTACCAAGTTTGGTTACTAAAGAAAAAGTACAGGTGAAGTTATGGAAAATTTCGAAAATTGATCTTACAATGACGTCATAATCCGTGGACATAGCAGCAAACTGTCAAAAAGTGGCCCAAAAAATACAGGACCCTTTGTAGCATACGTGTACCAAGTTTGGTTGCTAACGCCTCAATACGCGTGAAGTAATCGAAAGTTTTCCCAGTTGTGTTTAATCCCCGTTTTCAGCAAAGAAGCGTCGCACAGAAAACGTCAGCTTTCTCCAGGAACAATAGGAGGGTTTCGTTAAAAAAATTTCTGACGTTTTCTGATTGCTTTTACTTTAAAATAGATTTTAAACCAATGAGAATCCTTTATTTCACTTTTTTTTTCCAAATAAGGAATTCTCACTACCATATAAGGAACGTCACACTACGCAAATTATATATACAATCCTTGCCATAAATTATGGCAAAAAACTAGAATTCCCCTGCCCCCACATTCAATGTTGAGTGCTTCACAAGTTTGTCCAAAAAAATCTGCCAGGAAACAACATTGAGACAGGGGGATGGGAGGCAATGCCTTTTTCACATACTATGCTGCTAGAGAAAATGAATTTTTGCCATAAATTTATGTCCAGGATTGTACCAATTTTTGAAAAAATTGAACAGGAGTTCCCTCAGTATAAGTTTTTCAAAAAATTTAAAAAACACCAATTTTAAGACAATATTACTTTTACAACTTGTAATAACCCTTTTAGAGCACACAACAAACCTTTACACTGTAGATATTATCCAAAAAAATGAAGTTCTTGAAAACTGTTAAAACAAAAAAAGCTTGGATTTCTTAAAAAACTTGAACCAATCAGAACCACTGAAAAGAAGCCATTAAGGTGCCAAAAGTTTACAACCTTAAAAACAAACCAACAATAGAACCTGAAATGAATAAATAAAGATTTGAGGCAAAAAAACAAGACATTTCTACTGCATCTATAAATACTATCAATACTTGCAAAAATAGTTCATAAACTCTTGTAAAATTGGCTATGATTATGGTTTGTTTTTGTTGAACATCATTGCAAAACGTTTTGTTTTATCATGGAGAATCAATCTGATTGCATTGTACATTACAGACTCCAGATTACTACATGGAACCAACACGAAACCACACGGAACCGACACGGAACCAACACGGAACCATTGGTTTTACAGTAATTTATACCAGTTCTCCACACGGAACCACACAGAACCATCATTTTTTAAAAAAATATATATTATATATTTTTTAGAAAAATCATGGTGCCGTGTGGTTCCGTGTCAAGAAATGCTATAATTTGCTATAGAAACAATGGTTCCGTGCCAGTTTCGTGTCGGTTCCGTGTAGTTCCGTGTCGATTCCATGTTGGATCCTTATTGAATTATACATAAAAATCTTTAGTTCAAATCATTCTCTCTTTAGTCCAAAACATAATGGCCATTCGCCTTTTCCTGACTTTATTACACCAGATTTCAAATGCCTTTTCAAATCTTTACGCATGAAATGTCCCTTTACGTGTGTTTCTATTTTTATACCCATGAATATCTAAAACTCGACAAACTGTTCTTTCGAACACTTGCTGCTAAAGGTTACCCTCAACTTTCATTTGAGCTGAAGTAAAATTGTAAAATCTGGCACATGGGTAGTCTGTAACTTTGTACAGTAATTGTCCGAAGAGTTAGGCGTTCATTTTTAAAAACTTAAATTCAATCTAATATTTGTTACAATCCTGGCCATAAATTATGACAAAAAACTAGAATTCTCCTCCCCCCACATTCAATGTTGAGTGCTTCACAAGTTTGTCTAAAATAATCTGCCAAGAAACAACATTGAGACAGGGGGATGGGGGGCAATGCCTTTTTCACATACTATGCTGCTAGAGAAAATGAATTTTTGCCATAAATTTATGCCCAGGATTGTAGATATAGCTGCACGCAGAGTCGGACGATGCTGAAGCGTTGTCTTAGCTTGCTGGCGCAGTCCCAGATCGCTACGCAATCCTATATCCATATCAATGCTCAAAAACCTCCTACACATGTTTTAGACTATTGATATGCTTTCTAGAGTTTTTTCACAAACATCATTGCACTTAGAAGTTCACAGATAGTTGTCGGATTAAATAATAGATTCTTCCAAAAAGATTGTCTCCTTCCAAAAGGCATCATACGACGCTGAAGCGCCATACAGGCCTGCTAGCTCAGCCCAAGTAAGACATCGCTACGCGATCCCTTGCTGACAATGCCCTATGGGTATTTTTTATATAAGGAAATAAAATAAGGAGAAGATAAGCAGTCACCATATCAAAAAACTGTCAAAATTGATTTAAAATGTTTAAAATCATTTGGGCTTTATTCATACCTGGTTTCGTTAGTAAAGGCAAAGTACAGGTTATTTTTTAAACTTTTTCGAAGATTGGCCGTTCAGCGATGTCATAGGGCGTTATCATAGCGACCAACCGCCAAAATTGGTCTAAAAATTTACAAAACCATTCAGAGGGCAGGTATACCGAGTTTAGTTGTTGAAGGTAAAACACAGAAGAAGTTGTTGAAAAGTTTTGAAAAATGACGTTTCAGTGACGTCATAACATTTGTCATGGCGACCGACAGTCAAAACCGGTTCAATACGTTTTCAGAGCCTTTTAGAGGGTATGCGTACCAAGTTTGGTTATTAAAAGTAAAGCACATGGTCAGTTATTGAAAATTTCCAAATACCAGAGGATGTTACCATAGCGACAAACGGCTAAAATCAAACTAAAAGTATTCGGGACCATTTATAGTATGCAAAATTTGGTCGCTAAAGCAAAAGTATATCCGAAAAAATTTTCAATTTCTCTGTTTTATATATGTGGGTAATTCCGTGCAAAACATATAGTTTCCTACAGGAACATTGCAGAGGTTTCACTCAAAAATGTCTGACGTTTCTTGATCTTAGGCTTAAACCAATGAAAACGCTATATTTCACTCTGTTGCCCATTTAAGGAGCGTTACGCTACGCAAGTTATATAGATATGACTTTACTATGTTTAAGACTGTCTGTAATGTGCTGTATTTTATACATTTTATATTTATACGCTCTCTTCATTGTAAATACTTAGCAGGGAAGATAGTGAAAAAACTGAGGTCACTATGTGTCAAACTTCTTTTTCTTTATTCAGAATCTATAAAAGCTGAGGTTTCAAATACACCCATTTTGCTTACGTCAGCAAATTTCAAATTTTCGATCAGTGGAAAACGAAAGTGAAAGTTAAGCTTACAATTTTGGTTCAAATGAAAGATCTTTCAGTAACCAGCAGAAAATAATAAAAGACTTTATATTGAAAATGCATACATTCGAAGATAAAAGGATTTCAATTTTTCTAAAATCAGGGGGTTAAAATATCAATGTTTTAAAAAATTTAGTCTTAGGAAGGTTTATTAGGAAAAGTAATTCCCTACTACAATCAATATAATAACAAACATTTTATAAAGGTGTTTTCAAATAAAAATTGTAAAGAAATTAATTTACAACAAAATACTCAACTACAAATACTTCATTATTGACCCCCGGATTTACAAATAAATATCTCTCCTTTATAAATTCCCACTGATGACTATACTTGAAGAAAAAAACCCAAATTTCAAAGGTTGTCACAACCCCTACTGACTAGAACAGACACACTAGAAGAGACAGACTACAGACTAGAAGAAGGTAGATTGTTTAGAGTGCCCCAGATGACCACCTACAGTAGTCACTAAACTCACAGAATTGCCTACCTGAAATTGTAATTTCAAGAATTATTACTTCACGTAGTCATCTGATGCGTAATGTCAATCTCATCCAGAAGGACGAGTAACAAGTTAGTATTTTTCAGGAACCTTAGTAGACTACTTAGGTAGTCTTATTTTGGAAGTTACTTGTTTTTGATTGGTAAAGGTAATAAATCAAGGGGAAATACGGGCTCAGTTAAAAATAATTCTTGGTCGTTTTTCACGAGTCCTGATTCCTAAAAGCGAGTTTGCAGCAAAGCAAACACCTGCTAATATTGAGTACAACAAAGCTACATACAGTATATCAACAAAAAGCGGGGGGAGGGTTCATTTCTCCGACAAAACAATTTTCCGACAGATTACTTCTCCAAATTTTTCGGAGTTAAGAAAGTTCGGACTAGTGAATGTGGCTTTATTCCGACAGCACAAAAGTCCGACATCTTATTTATCCGAATTTCGGAGTTATGATTATTTTTTTTTACGACATTTCTCTTGTCCGACAAAAAATTGGCAGGATCGACGAGGAGATGGGGCTTTAGGAGCCAAAATTTGGATATCCCAAATAAATGCAACGACTTTGCATTTTTCAATAAAGATTAAAAAACAAAACACAGTGACAAGGAATTAGGGGGGGGGGAGGGTTGTGAGGGGATTGGCAATATCCGATGTAAGGCATTGCGAACGCCAGACTTTGGCACTAATGTTCTTTTTAAATTTAACACAACGCTCAAGTCTATTTCACTAAAGTAGAGTTTGTCGCAATTCATTACATCGGATATTGGCTTTTTAATATAACCATTACACTTATTGTTTTTGTTTCGCAAGAAAAATACTTCAAGCCAGTAGGCCAGTTTTCAATATTCAATTTTCAATGAGACAATATTCCAGCAAATCGATTATTCAGTGTCGTAATATAAAAACTACCTCCCCCCCCCTCGAGGTTAAAATCTCTAGTATTTAACCAATTGCCATGAAACTTTGCATTAATGTTAAGTAGCATCAGTATTTTTTAAAAATAAAAAATTTACCCCCTAGATCACGTGATCATGTGATGACGTCATCAAAAATAGACTTAAATTGCCATAATTGCTTATTTTAAAGGATAATTATTGACACAGTCACAAAGAGACTTCTAAAAATATTGAGATAGTGATTTTTGGTGTATAGTTATATGTTTTTTTCAAGAAAGAATTTTTTGTTCCAAAGTTTTTCTAAATTCCATCAAAATGGGGGGTTTTCCAAACGGCAAGATGTTTTTAGAATTTTCTAATACAAGTAAGTATGTAATGACGTCATCGAAACCCCGAAATATTGATTTCACGGCCCCGACGACTTCAGTGTCGTGATGACGTATTTTGACGTTAACATGTCGTCATTTGCATGTTGATGTTCAGGTCATGCGATATTCTAACAAACTAAATGACAAAGGCTAATACCTAACATAAATTGTCAGATATACGAGGAAATATTTCTCATAATTTTAAAATACGCCATGACAGAGTACTGGGTCCAAGTTCAAAATTTTTTATAGGTTCAACGTTTTTGTAATTAAATCTGCCTTCAATCAAAAATTCGTCCAAAAATATTGACTACATCAGAAGTTATTAAAAAAGTCAGTTGGGGATGGTAAGAGGTATTTTTAACCACCCCCCCCCCTCCGCATAAGAATTAATCTGTTAATCTGGAGACGTCAATGTTATACACCGTTGGTGACGCGAAATATCTCAAAAAATAGAAAAATACGTATGAAACAAATCTAATTGAAAAAATAATAATATTCAGTGAAATAAATCGAATTAGTGGAGCCCATGGAATCCGTGGAATTTTTAGTCCTGCGAGTTAGTGGCGTCTGTCACCAGCCATGTGAGTCCGCTTATTCCAGTCCGCCCGTCTATAGTCCGCCTTTTACAGATGGATTGTTTACAATGTAGGAATTTGTTGACTTATTATTTTTTACTACTCAAAACGTTGAAGTTTTACCTTGCAGACTCTTTTGTTTTTTGATATTTTGAAGGTATGATGCAGTTTATTTGCTAATAAACTGCTAATTTGAGTTCTAAAATTCCAAAAAAATTAGCAACTATAAGATCTGACTCTTCAACCTATAAAATAAATAATCAAATCACACTTCAAAAGAGGACGACATCAGTAGAAAATGACATCACTTTGACGTAAACTTGACGTGGACACATTATGCGATGTAAACGTTCAAATTCAACCTATTCGTTGATATTTATTATTATTTCTTGGTTGAGTTTTTAATTGGTTCCAAATTGTAATCTAAATTTTAGACCAACAGCAATGAAAATGTCCAGCCGATAATACACGATTTCACTATGTCAGTTCTGGTCCTGAAATGAAATTGGTGCTTGGTAATGAATTGACATTCTGGTACTGAGTTATTGGTTCGGAATTCCATCGGACAGTTAAAGACATTCCAAATATGCGGTGGGAAATTTCCTGCTGTGTTCAACCAGTTCTGTTCAAAGTAATCAAAAAAGTCCTGAAGCTGCGGATACGTGGTTATAAGATTTTGCGTGCGTTGGTGATTACGAATGTTGAAATAAGGTAATCTTACAAAATTCAACGGTAAAAAGCCAAGTGCCATTATTTTCTTGATGAGCCGTTTTAATTGGTTGTTAGCTCTATATGCTCCAGTTAAACCAAGATGCTGGATACGACGCCAAAGAGCCTGACTAAAATGAAAATAACATCCGTAGATATCAGCAGCAGGGCATATTTGTCTTACAGCATTCATAATCGCAACTTCGAAGTTACTCACGACTGCGTTTGGGGCAAGTGGGGTACCAGTCAACAGTAAAACTTGATTATTCAAGGCTCGTAGTACTCGCTGATATGCGTTTTCAGTATTGTTGTGTAAGAGAGCACATGCAAGCTTCAATACGTAACCATTGATTTCTTCGTGTACCGTAAAAATTTGTACGTACGGTGACGGTGCAGTCCGGAAAGTTCCGTCAACAAAAATGGTTCTGCACCGACTGAGTATCCTGCAATCGTCGTTTGTTGCAAAAATTGCGACTCCTGCAACGTTATCGAGATCAAGTAAATATCGATCTCGGTTCCACGTTTCTGCCCATTCATTGTTTATCTGGACGTTTTGAATGTTATTAGGTACTGCGGGGATATTTCGGCTTCTCTCCCTTGACAAGCTTGAACGAATGCTTTCAAATGCGGGAATGCTTTGGCTGTTCGGGTTTCCGATGGCAAAATTATCATAAACCCGTCTGACTTGAAATGTCGGATTCTGTCGTATATTATCGCGCATACCATTTACTGCATTTTGCCGTTCGATAACAGCATCTTGTGGTGGATGATGGTGGTCGATGTGGCGTATTATCTGAATATTTGGTGCGGGGTTTGCTAGCAAAAACACGTTTGTTCGCAGAGTGGCTCTGCACCCACCCACTGTACAACGCCAATATATAGCATTTTGTCTTACTTTGTTTTTTTCGTACCGGTATCCTTGATGACATAGGACTTTTCCTCTACCGCTTTGAATGATTGAAGCCGCCTGTAATAAATATTAAAGCATAAGATAAAATGTTTTTATACAAGACATTTTGAAGAACCCAAATATAGTTTTTTGGAAACCGTTTTTATTTTGCTGGAATTAGCTTGAAGAAATTCACTGTAGACCAATCAGATTTTCATTGCAAATTTTAAAATAGGGTTTGTAAAAAAGTGTAAAATACAGAGACTTACCATGAAAAAGTTTACTTCGTGTCGGCTAGCGAGAAATTTATCAATGCAACAGAAATGTATTCTTTAAGCAAAAGCAGGTAGTTCGCTTTATAACAAAAAGCCCTTGGAAAGCACCCTCTAGAGAGTTATTCTCTGAATTAGCTAGGACTTCTCAATATTTACCAACTAAACATTTACAATGTCTTGATATTCATTTTTAAGCTCAAGAACGAAATAAATGAATAAATAAAAAAAATAAATATGCTCATTTTATTAAATTGCTTTTTTGCGTTCTATTTTTTTTTCCAATTTCCTTCTTCGAATCATCCACACCTTGAAATTCATGATATTTATCACGTGATAAAAGCGTGCGAGTGTATAACGCAATACGCAAGATTGTTTTGATGGGTGGCAAAAACAACACGATCGATATTTAAGTGATTAGCAGTTCAGAGATGTGAAAATGACTTCTGCTGCTTCAAATAGATCAGAATATTATTTCCAGTTAAATCAAAAGGCGAAAGTTCGATATGAAGAAAAGCTCCTTGAAATGGATTTACTGAAAGATCCGTTTTTAATGCAGCCAGCTGAATTCAACTTAACAGATGATGTTCAAAAATGGCCAGATATTTCATATGCAGACATATTCGCTTACTTGATTAACTATCCAAGTATGTATACGAAGAAGCAATTAAAAGCTTACAAATCCCTGGAATCTTATAAATATGTAGTCAGTGGTTTGGTGTTTGATATGACTGTTAAGTCTGTTAGTTCAAACTTCTTGGTAAGGGCCAAAGTAAGACATGGACAAAGCATGTTTTCAAAAACACCAAACAGTTCTTGGGTTTTTATCCAAAGTGATTTTGAAATATTATATGGACATTGTTCGTGCATGGCTGGTTTGGGCGAAGTATGTTCCCATATTGGAGCTATTTTATTTTATCTACTTTTAACATCTGAATACTGTAGACGAAATGCTGAAAATGCTTGTACCTCGCAACCATGTGCCTGGTTACCACCGTCAATCAAAAGCGTAGAGTATGCTGAACTTTCAGATATTAATTTTAGAGACCCCAAGAAGCGATTTCTTAAAAGTGACAGTGATGACAATGAAAAAATTTGTAAAAATTTGTTGCCATTACCAAA
>JANSTP010274246.1:0-10151 GCA_025330745.1 Cladonema radiatum | reverse complement strand
ATTTATTTATTTGTTTATTTATTTATATTTTTTTTTTTTTTTTGGGGGGGGGGTATTTATTTGCTTATAAGCACAAGTAACAGCTAGAAGCACTTTGAATAAATTATATACAATAGTGTATGTAGGGTATAAGCACTGTTTGTGACAAGTTCTGCAATGCAAAAAAAAAAAAAAAACGATTTTAAATGAATTCCAGCCCCCTAAATGTTTCCTTGGAAATTACGGCCCTGTCAAATGATTGTAAATGAATGGTTTATGGGCATTTTTGAATAAAGTTTTACAACATCAAAATTAAATTTTCTAATGGATAATCAAAGGATTTTCGACGGGAGCACACCGATAGTCAATTCGACAGGCAATCCACGGGCCAGTAACTGACTAATGTGACAGAAGTACATAAACATGAGCTTCGATACCTATTAATGTTTTCTTATTTAGTTGTTTACAATTTTACAACCAATCCAACGTAAAATTGAAATGAAAATGTCATTCACGTATGATCATCGTCGCATATGTCAATGAACGATAATGTCGTGACTTTGGTTCCATTTTTTAAGGTGTATAATATAATAGCTGTTGATTTCCTTCATAGAAAAATTTTTTGAAAATTGGAAACAAACATAAGGTATATTGGCATTCTGAAAATTCAAAAAATGGATTTTACAAGCCACAACATAACGGTCATTATTCTCCTAATGAAAACCTTTTGTCCTGTGTCTGGATTGCAACTAACAACACATAAAATTACCTCTAACATATACATAGAGGATACACCAGCGAAGGAACTCACAACAAGTAATGTCGTGAAATGTACAGATGTGTGTCAGTTAAAAGGATTTGGTATCGTTAACTATAAAACTGTTGATGATGGGAAAATATTATGTCGTTGTTTTGCTGAAGCTTCGAACATTACGAATATGGATGGATGGACTTTTGGGAAGGACATGAAAGATGTCGTACCTAAGGTAATGAATTCGCTGAAAATTTATAAGCTTCAAAAATTTACATAATTTTTTCGTGCATTTACCAGAATGGAGATTGCTACAACACCAATCCTTGTGCATATATTAGCAGAAAGGACTTTTTTTGATTCTATAAGGCACATTGTATTTCTTCATTGATTCTTAAAAGCACACCATCCTTAGTCTAAGGACGAACTTTAAAAAATCTATATAAACGTATACCATATTTTATCGAATAAAAGCTGCCCTCGAATAGAAGAACGTCTCAAATATAAGCCACAACTTGCGAAAATTAACCGTAGATATAGGGAAAGTTGTAGTAACAAAAATGATGTAACAAATAAGATGTAGTAACAAAAAATAGGGTATAGGATAGAGACAACAAATATAATATCATAAAGGAAAAATAGAAGCCGCCTCCAAATAGAAGCCGCACGTAAAACACACACACAAAAAAATTAATAGAAAATGCAATTCCTATTCGAGTTCCAAATAGCAAAAAGAAAATAAAAGGTAAAGGGGTAAATAGGGAAAAGGAAACGGTATAATACCATTTCGAAAGGTGAGAACAAAAAACAAAGATATTAAAAATGTTACTTGATGATTCCTCAATCTATCCTGAAATGGGCGGGAAAAACAAAAATGCCATTTTTATATCAGAATACAAATCTACATAGCTCCTTCAATTAACATCGTGTTAAAGAAATCAATTTCCTGGAATATTGGAAACTTTAAATAGATTTCTGAACCCTATCTATACGAGGGGGTGGGGTTGGGAGTTTGGTTGGGTTCGGGTTGACCACCCCTTCCTCCTTGTACTTTTTTCGATATAGTTCCTGAACGACTAATTTTTGTGAAGCCAAAGTTTGTGACTTTTAATGAAAAACTTCTATGGCCGTTCTAAAAAAGAAATTTGGTCCAAATAAGAAAACTCGTTTTCTTTTATTATGCTGACATTTTTTGAAAAGCTCGGTTACCAATTTGTTTTTTATAGAAATTTACCCCTAAATGTAATGCTTGCATAAAAGCAACTTCGTTCCCAGGGCTTCTTACCTTGTGCCGCAGAGATAAAAAGTCGACCTCTTCCATTTGACGATGACTTTGGTATGACGTAAAAATGACGTTATGACGTCATTTTCAAAGAGCGACTTTCAGATGTTTTTTGTTTGAAAGCTGGACAAAATTGATGACGTCATTGTGGTAATTACGCCATCGAAAAGCATATGCACGAAACTTTCTCTTAAGGGTTGTTCTAGAATCTGACCAAGTTTCATTGTCATAGCTACTGGGAAACCTCAAATGACCCCACCCCCCCAAACTATTTTAGACCAAAAAAGCCCAGCTTAGATAGGATAATTTGATTTCTCTTTGATTTTTAGGATTCGAACACAGGAAGTTGTGAACCAGTGAGAAGGTCAACTAAACAGAGTAAGATCTTTGGGAGATTTCATCTTACTTTCGTGATATGTGATATTAAATTTTCTTCAGACCTGGGTAGAGGAGCCTTCTAAGTATGAGAGAGTTCTCTGCCTCATCTCTGCCTCTCACAACACTTTACTGTATTTTTAAAATTATTTTTCAAAAATCTTTATCAAAGTAATTTCTTGCAATGTCCTTAAAAAAGAATACTAGTCTGTTTCTATGGCGCAATAAATTTTCTTTAGTTGAAGGCGATGCAAATGTGAAGCAATTGATTGGTCAAAAAGATTTACAATTTTCGTATGGAAAGAATTGCTATTTGCAAGTATCACAACTGAAATCGAATCGAATGAAATTTGAATGTGATAACATGAAGGGTAGCCCAATGGAAGTTGTTGAGACTAAAATCGGGTAATGCTACAATTTACATTTTTTTTGATGAAAAATATTTTTATGTTAGACTAGGGGGGCATCTTTTAGTTGTCGGCTAACGAAGTCGCAGGTTTTTTCATAAAATGTACAACGGTTCAAAGTTTTTGCGCAAAGTCACAGATTTATTGGCAAAAGCTTTTGTTATTTCCAGAGCTAAACTAAAAATCCATCGGGGTATAGGAAGAAGGGGAGTAATTCACACTCTTCTCCATCCGGTTCTAATAGGGTTAAATTTCTCTTTTCAGGTGGGCTGAAAGTTTGTCGATATTATGTATATTAAATTTTTCGTTTAGAAATAATAGTGCTTATTACATCAGAAGTAATGAGTTATCGCTAACGTACTGGTCCTTAATGAGTGGTAACAAACAAATTGGAAAATTCACAGATGAGAACGATGGAGAAAAGTTTTACATTGATTTTGTACCTGAAGGTGGTTATAGAATATCAACATCATGTGGATGTTATTTGCAAATTACAAACACAACAATGACAACGAAAACTGCATATTTTATATGTGGGATTGAGGAAAAAGACAGCAGTACGTTTTTTATAGAATGTGAGTTGTTATTAATATTGATAATTCAAGTAGTTAGCTATATATTATTAGGTATAATTAGCTCCCCCTTTCCCCCTTACCTAACTGACAAACCACAATGCCTTTTTCAATGAAACTTTGCAACTATTTAAGTCAAAGATTGCATAAAAACATTACGTCACTTTTCAAGCAGGGATACCCCCAATCAAACATTCGAATCATCTTCCGTACAATTGTTCGAATTGCAAATTTGTTTAAAGTTAAAGACGAAATACCTGAAAGGTTAAGATCAAACGTCGTCTACAGAGCAGATTGCACAAGTAGTGTCCTTTCTAAAAGCTCCGTCTTTAATGTTTGACCACTAATACTATGAGAACAGAAATTTGAGGTATGATAATTACCTCGCACACCTCTTTAGACTTCCCCAATCCCTATAAGGACTCATATTTTGCCGTTAAAACGTTCAGTAAAGGCTTCTTTTCATCTAATTCATAGCTCAGAATGAAATACGCATTCTTAATGATTCGAAATACGTACAGTTACTTTACCATGAAGATTGTTATTATTTCGCTGACGAAAATCGTTTTATTTGCTCTGAAGTTGAAGGCACACGATTGGAATTTAGATGCATTTTACAAAACAGGTATAACTTGAATACAATGTCAGAAATCAGAAATCCACATACTTTGACCGAGAATTTTTAACAATTGAGAGAAATAATTTTTTCATTAAAAATGTAGAGGAAAGTTTTTTATTCTGATTTCATATCTTTTTTGAGAAATCATTCAGCTATTTAGTAAAAAAATTCCATCATCTTTTGAATTTTTTCAAAAATTTAAATTTTCTAATATTAAGTCGAAATTTCTCGGTCAAACCCTTATGATAAATTATTGTTTAGCTCGAAATAATTGTCTTCATATTTTTATCTGCTTCTGAATTTTTTAAAGATCACCATAGTAATCTTTTGAAATTATAAGTACAATGAGGACCAGAACTGATATAGCAAAACCGTGTACTGTATTACTATTATGGAAAAAGATATCACATGTTTCAATGCACTATAAAAAAGAATCCTCCCATTGGTTAATAACACAATACCCTCTCCTGGTAATTAGTTATGCGCATGCGTATTGTTAGCACACGGTTTTTAGCTCAAGAAAATGAATATCTTCAACATGCTTTTTTCCTGTATACAAAGAGCAAGCCCTCTTTAGGTCATTTAAATTTTAAAAATATATTAAAAATTGAAATCACATGATGCCTACTTAAAGCCTACTTACATCCCTCAATAGTAATATATAATACATAAGACATCACATTTTTCCCCCTGTCTACCAAACCATACAATGCCCTATTTTATAAGGTTTATAAGAAACTAGAGTCTGTTTTTTCTAAAGAACCAACTTAAAAAAGTTAACTAACAAAACCTTGTCAAAACGGTGATCCTTAATATAGTGGCCAAGAAGTAAAATTGAGCGAAGTAGCCGCTAATAGAGGTGTCACTGTATTTGTTTAATCCATCCAAACAATTATCCTTTGAGATTGTATTAAAACATTTCAATTGCAGATCTACTTCTCGCACTATTTGTACTGGTTGAGTCTACTTTCTTAGTCGGGAGAGAATTTATTAAGAATATTTAAACAGTGTTACCTAAAAAATAATTTTCAAGTATTTCAAAGGCTAAAATTTTGGCCTAAAACATTTAGCAAGTCTATATGGCAGAAACTAAGACTGTAGTTTGTGTGGCAAATACACCTTTTAGAACTTAGTTCCTCAAAAGAGTTTTTTGTCGACCTCACAAAATTTTCCAATACAGCTTTGACCAGACTAAATAAACATTTTTATTTTTATTTCGAGTGCTCTTTGATGGAAGTGATTGACCTAATTACTAACAAAACCCTTTTCAAAATTTTTAAATTTTCTCACATCTGTTCGAAAGTTCTCAATCAAACACTTATGCTTTATTGCTTAGGTAAAAACCAAAGCGTAGGTGAAAACCTCTTTCTAAAAATCGAATATTTCTAAAGAAAGATCGCATTAGTAATCTATAGAAATTTGCAACCTTGAGCACTCTGTCTTAACTTGCAGAAGAAATAATTGTGCAATTTTTGTTGGTGCATGGAAGTTTCAAAAATACAGTCAAATCTCCAATAAGCGGACACTCTTGGGGAAAAATAATTTGTCCGTTCATTAGAGCCGTCGGCCTTTTAGAGTGTCCGTTAATTAGAGCTTCGACTGTACCTTGATTTGCGAGGTAAATTTTCTTGGGTAACCATAATTTCTTCGAAGTTTGTGGAACCTGTTTTTTGGAATGCTAAATTTAAATTTAAAAAGATAAAAGTTGTAAAATGCAAAAAAGTTCTGCAAAAATATCTTCCACAAAAATTCTTTTCATAAATATCGTTGTCATGAGGATGTCGTCAATGAGGGCTTGAATATAGAAAAACATCTTTTCCACTTCAGCTTTAAACAAAAGCCTAAATACAATGTCCATATTTTTTTCAGTTCTTGCAGCTTTCAAAAAGATGACATGGCACTCATTTTAAGTGACAACAGCCAAACAATGGATTTCGAAACTGGAAAAGGAACATTATTTCAGATTGTGTATATACAGGAGTACTTTCGGATAGGTACTGCTAACGGATGCGTACTGAGAATAAATGATCCGAGCAACGTCAACGGTTCAACAGTAATTTTCAAGTGCAATCAATTACTCGATTCTTCCAGCTTGTTAAAGATAAAATGTATGTTTTTATAGATCAGTGTACCTAGTTGGGGGAAAACTTCGTCGGGAAATTTTTCAGCGGGAACTTCGTCACCTGTACTTATTTTTGCCACTTTTGACATTTTAGCCGGGAAAATCTTAGTCAAGCGCCAAAAAGTTGGTCACTTTTCCCCAACGAAGTTTTCTCCAATAAGGTAACTACTTTTGTCGATTTTCAAAGAAATATCCTGAAATCTGCGTTTCGAAACTGCATTTTAATTGTATTTTCATTAGTAACTCAATAGAAAATTTCTCATTGTTTTGATCCAATGTTTTCAGCGATGACGCCATCCAAATTAGAAGAGAAAATGTATATGAAGACAAGATTGCTTTTAGAAGGTGAATCTAATTGCTTTCTAAAGTTAACTGATGAATTTGAAATGGTAATGGAATGCGGATCGTACTTCCAGTTTATTGCATACCCTCATGTCTACTCACCAATATATGTATACAGAGCTGAAAAAAGGTTAGTACACTTTAAAAATAACCCAACCCACTGACTTTTTGGCATCTCACCAGATCACTGAGACAGGGGTGTGATAGTAGCAATACTTAATTATATATTTAAGAATATACTCTCTTTCTAAGACAAGTCCGGTCAACGTGTAGGGTTTGAGGATGGGAAGAATTTTAGTTTGTAGCCTTAACTGTACTTTACATTCTTGAAAATACTTTCAGAGAATGGTCAATTGAACACACCGAATATTAAAACTACCAAATTTGGCAATAAATTTCCAATCTACATATGTATTCAACATTGGAATAAGTTCCTTTCATCATACAGCAAAGTTGAGTTAGATTAATTGGGATATGGAGATATAAGGGGATTTCTATCCAAAAACATTTTAGAAAGCTACTAATGACAGAAAAACATTTATTATTATTATTATTATTATTATTATTATTATTGTTATTTTTTTACTTCCCACATGTTTCACATATTACCTGCTAAATTGTATAACAACTGCATCGATAAGCCTTGACAGAATTTTACAGAGTTTTACAGATTTTTTTTTATTATTATTATTTTTTTTTTGAAACTTACCTACTTTTTTTTGACTTTGATATTTAATGTTTTATTTACTATATACTATACATACTTCACGCGCCAATGTAGATTTTTGACCTTAAAACATGTATATTGTACACTATAGTTATCAGTATTTTAGTATTTTAGTTCATTTGTATATATTTTTTTTCTTTCTTTTTTTTCTTACGGTGTGTTGACCTGTTTTTTGAGGGACAGCCCTCCTAAGGTCCTCTTCTCCATGTATATTTACTAAAAAAAGAATATATTATTATCTTATCTTATCTCAGGGGTTGCTAGGCTACCAAATATGCTTTAATTTTCCTATGTTGAATGGAGAATTAATAATAAGTTAACCCAATTAACTCCCCAAACAACAAACTCAATTTTTTTTTTTTCCATTTCGCATAGAGTTTTATTTCACGCTTTATTTCTCAACCCACCTACACTCAGTCATCCCCTATAAAATTTTATTGAAGCTATGAAATTTTGAACTCCAACCCAATCCACTAAAGTAGAATTTTCTCACTTTATTGGATAGATTTTGCTCTACATGACTACCGTATTTTTTCGAATAAAACCCACCCTAGAATAAAGGCTGCAGGTTTGATATTAATAGGTAAATAAGAGATCAAAGCATTTATTTTTAGAATCGGAGACCTATCAGAGAGATGGAATAGGTAAAAAGATAAAAATAATATTAAGCATGATGATGACATTACTGACATATTTAGGTAAAGGTGTCAGATAAGTGTAATAGAATATGGAGTATAGGATATAAATATTCTTTCAATGTCATCTCTCCTTTGTTCGTAATAATAATAATAACAAAACGTCATATGTAGCATAAAATAAACGTTTATTTCAGACGGAAATTTTCGGCACTAATCATTGCGCCATTTTTTAACCTTTCAATTTTTCAAGGATGTAAATAACATATATAATTAAAAGCCGAAAAGCTCAATGAAAAGCCGCCCTCGAATATTTGAGGGAAAAGAATTAAAAAGAAGCTGCGGCCCCTATTTAAGAAAATACGGTATCTGGGACAGCTTAGGTTATTGAGACTTCTTTTGGCCCATTATTGACTACTGGCATTTAAATAAGGTCATAGGAAAGTCATTATAGCGTCCTTGTTTTTACCAAAGCTTCAATACCTGTGGTATTTTCTTATGTAACCTTACGCATAAATACCGAAATGTGGCAACTGAATTGTATTAGCTAGATATTTTTATCTAGAAAAATTAAGCAGAGGAGGGTGTCTAAAGTTCAAATCTTAGGAACTACTGACTGCTACTGATTGCACTCTTTATTCGCCCTGATTTGAATTATATCTAATAGAATATTGGAGATTTCGGCAACAGAGGAGAGGAAATTTTTTAATCTATTTCCTCTTTCTCTTTCTAAAAAAATAAACATCGGTGCCTCCTTTCCTTCCTTCACTATAAATTTTAGAGTCATCAAAATACTGGCAAAAAATATTTTTTAAAAAAACTAAAGGATATATTCAAACTTGCTAAAAATATTCATTTTTGTAGAGGTCGCTATCATATTTCAATATATCATGAACGAAGTCGCAGCACCAAGTATTTTCATTTGAACATTACTACCGACAAGAAAATTGTAACAGAACTAACCTCGATTGAATCAAAAACTGAATTTCGTATAAGGTCAAAGGGCGAAAGGTTTCAGATCTTCACAGAAAACTTATGTCCGCTTATGCTTAACACAACATCAAACCGTTTGGAATTCGATTGCAACATACCTCTCGTTGATGCTTATTCTTTTGGGTTTACAGGTATTCTTGTTGATTTTTTAATATACAATCTAATTAGATTTTGCTTTGCAATACTGTGTTAGGACAGATTTTTTTAAAAAAAATTGCCAGTCTTTTAATCATTAATGTGAACGGGCTGTATTCAGCATAGCACGATGACCTACTAACGCAGGAAAGAATAACCTTCAGTATCAAAGTAGCCTTAGGTTTGCGACGCTTTTATTTTTGAAATTGTTTCAATTTTTCTCAAGGGTCCTAAGCTATTGATTATGACTTAAACAAAAAAGTTGTCTAGTAAACATCTATCACAGAAAATCAAGTCCAGAAAACTTTGTCCAGCTTTGATTTCAGAATGAGGCCTCAGCAAATTTTACCTAGTTTGATTTGTGTGCTGTAATCTTGCTGATGTTTTTCTGATAGGCATCTGCGTGTTATTCAACCCCTATCTCAAACCAAGGATAATATGAAATGAGATCCAAACTAATCCATTGACTATAAAAGCACCTAGAAAGAAAGATTTCAGCTGGTTTTTAATAGCTTGCTATATAATACTTTTATCTCGCTATATCAGGCACCTCAATCATGAACACCCCCTCTCCCACCTCTCTGAATTTTTTTGTCGCAATTCTTTCATATAGATATTAAGATACTAATGCACCTAATTTCTGCTTTGTACTTTAACCTCAGGTAAATTTAAGTCTGGTCTTAGCTCTTTCGAAAATAAATTTGTTTGGAATCTAATTTCTAGATTTGAAGTCGCATTTAGTATGTAGTAAAGCCACATGATACTAAAAATTTGTCAATATAGTTTGTTCATTAGAGTTGTTGTCTCAGGAATACAGCTTCCAAGAAACTCATTTTGGTCTCGTCGCAAAGAAAATTCAATTTTTAACTGCGCATTCCTAACCGAAAAAATGGAAACTTAGCAAAATATTTCTTGTTTGGCAAGCTGTTAAAAATTTCCCGAAAAGGCAAAAGAAAATAAGCGGAGAAAGTTTTTTCACTGCAAAAATATAAGTGCAATTTGACAGAGTTGGATATCAAGTCTTAGCCTAGCGTAGCCAAGCCGCTTTTCTTTTAAAAAGAAGTTCACAGAAAGTAGAAACATATTGTCTAACCACTGGGCGAAAAACGGCTTGGTTCGATTTGGAAGAGAAAATTAAAATATTGTTTGTTTACTTTTAAAAACCAATCAAATTATCTTGTTTTCAAGACATTGTTTTACTCGCAAGTCTAT
>JANSTP010274235.1:0-10151 GCA_025330745.1 Cladonema radiatum | reverse complement strand
TACTATCACGCAAAGATTCAAGTTCAGACGATGTTTGGTTCTTGAGAAAAGTAGGGGGGAAATTTACCCCGCATTTTTAGTATTATTCATGATATCGCATGAAAAATTAATTTTTTCACAATTTAATTTCTTTTATTATGCACCTGTCGAAATTTTGGGTTCTTTTCTTCGAAAAATGAGCTATTTTCTCTTTGGGCCGAAGGGCTGCAAGGGCCGGAGGCCGTGAATCTTGAACACCCGGTGTAACAGATGTAAGAAGTTGTACGTAGTATGAGATTATTTGGCCTTATAAAGCTAGTCAATTTTACGAAGCGTCGTTATTTGGAAGTTTTATACTGGAACAAACAACATCGAGTCGTCAACTACTTTTTTTATTCATAAAATATGATTGATTATCGAATTATTGGGCCATTTCCTCTCTTGCATCGTGGCCTTGGTTCGAATATTTTTCTAGGTTTCTTGTATGAGTATAGTTGAAGTAACGTAATTCAAATCTGTGGGTAACATAACCAAATCATAAGAAAATGTTATCATTTGAAGTTGAAATTTTGAAGTAGTCCTACTTTAGCTAGGTTTTGGCTAGTTAATATCTAGTAACTCACCTTAAGTTAATGCTCCGTCGTTCTTTAAAATAATCAAATTCGCGTTCTTTAAAGACGGGGGTCACGTAGCAATAAGCTTTATAGTCAGTTTCAACTCTAGTGACTTATTAAAAAAGGGTTAGGCCTAGATAACTTGGTTTAATCAAGGAACATGGAGCTGACTTTACAAGGATGGTGACCCTCATTCTTAGTTATTCATTTTAAAATTGTCTCAAATTTGGATTTGGTTATGGAAAAAGGGTTAGTTCAAGATAATGCAGCCTAGAAAATACACCAAAACGAATTTCATAAAAAAAGGATATTATTTTACAGAACGATAGAACATTAACTTGAGGTGAGTTACTAGATATTAACTAGCCACTTTCCTTTAGCTACTGTTCTTTTGTATTTATCGGGAAGTTCGCAATAAAAAAACGTTTCTCCTTACTTTCTAATATCAAAACATTATCTAAAATAGTCAAAAACTTCAAAAGAATTTCAAAGACGAATTCTGCATGTAGTTTAGGGAGTTGTCAGATTTGCAACAGGGGAGTGATAAAAGATATGTAATCAAGGACCGCAAATTGTAACCAAGATAATTTTATATCCAGTCTTTTCACAGTTTGGAGAAGTTACGAATGGGAAGACATGGGATATAGAGAGCTTGACGCACCTCACAGTAGCGAAGGCAATGCAGCAAAAAAAAAAAAAAAAAAAAAAAACTATTCATTTCTTTTAACCTCCACACTACAAACAAATAAAGGACTACACGGCCTCATAGCTAGTCGCATTGTTGTCAATTATTTTATACATTCGGAATAGAGTGTCATTAAAACATTTTTAATTAAATATGCAGATTGATACAACAGTTAGAAAAGAAGTTCCGATGCTGCTCCAATTCAACCATTCTAAGGCATTGAGAAGAAGGTGTTCTTAAAACGTCAGCAACGGCATCTTGATATTTTCGTTTTAGAAAGAACGAAGCCTTCCATACCATGTACGTTTCTTTAAACTACTAAGAATTATTTCAATATAAAAAGAAGTTTTACTAGTGCACTGAAGTAAGCCACTAGAAAAAATATTTCGATGCTGGCTACTTGCTGTCGAATTTGTTGCTAGCTTCAGTTAATTGTTTTCGCCCGCAGAAAAAAAAACTTGATTGAAATTATTCACTAAGAACAAAATAAGCATATCTTCAAAAATACAGAGATTGAACGGGTTGATAAACTTCCAACTTAGTTATATCATATTTAGCTACGTGGCCTGGGTAAATCAAATTTCGTTTTCCGTCTTAGTTCGCCACTTTTAAAATCCCGATCAGAGCTCATAGAGTTGATGAAAAAGGAACTTATTGAAAGAAATATTTTGTAATTGACCGTTTCTGCTACATGTAAACTTTGCGGGACACTGGGCTGTTTGGCTGTGGCTACCGATCATTCTTCCTGTTACTGAGAGACATCTTGGCATTCCCTTTTTTTTTTTTTTCCTCTTACTTAATTAAGTATACGTGAATATGTTTGTTTATTTAACTCCCACCCATTTCAAAATTTCTATTACCATTATTATATTATTATTATTACGATTATTCCAGTTATTGTTATAGTTATTGTTATTTTAATTATTTATTTATTTATTTATTTTTATTGTTATTTGTTATTATTTATTTTTTTTCTTGTTATTCCTTATTGTTGTTTTTTTCCCTATGTTTTAGGGTTTTTGGCTTACTTTTACAAGACATTGTCTTCTCAGAGTCTTCTTTCCCATCCCGTATCCATCACATCATCATTTTTTTTCTCTTTGATTATTTTCGGCATTTTACGTATATAGAGTATGATATTTTAATTTTATATTTTTATTTAATATACAAAAACGTTTATGTATGGATATTTTAAAAAAATAAAGTTACTTACTTACTTACTTTCTTACTTACTTACTTACTTACTTACTCGTTGAATTTTGTCAATAAGTAAACATAAAAAGTTAGCGTTCGCGCTTAGCCCAAAATTGGGGCTTGAAATTGCGAATAACATTTTTCAAAGATCTGAAGTGGAGTAAGTAGCAATAATCAGGGAATAAGTGTGGTAATGAGCCCTAATTAGGGGGATATTAACTCCCAACAAGAAAAAATTGTTCCTATTTACCATTACTCCTCAATGAACCATTTAATCAATAGAAAATTCACATAAGAATTTACTTATGAATAATCGCCATTAGAATTGATTTTTGTATGATTTTCGACGATATATCTTCTACCTCCTGGAATTCACCTCAAATTTTGGGCAATTGAAACAAAGTTTTCTCAAAAGACCTTTTTATGTTCTAAGTCACACCAAAAATCATGACCACACATGGAACAGAACAGAAGCTATTAATTAACCTTTTAGCTGTCCAAAGTTAATCGAGGTTAGGGGGTTAAAAGTTCAATGCACATGGGTAGAGGTTAAAAGTTAAAAGTTAATAGAAGTCAAAGGTCAATAGAACTCCAATTGATCCATTGTCGGACAATAGTAGAGCATTTGTGACACGCTATTCATTTATAGCGTTCATTGCAGTGCTGTTTGTCCATGTCATCTATAGTCCTTTTTCAGCTACATTTTAGTACGGGAGGCCACAAAAGATTAAATAGTTACAAAACTAGTTGTTTGCATAATAGCATTATCTCTCAACTGTGGAACGCTATACCTAGAACAAAAAATATAGATAATCTTTACTTGGCAAAAAAACTACCCCCCCCACTCCCCAAGTGGCACCGTGTCTAGTTCTTCTGAAATTATTTACTGAGGGGGGGAGGAAAAAAAGAGACACGAAGACAAAGTTTATCGTCATTATTATGGCAGAATGTCACCATTGGAAAGCTAACATTAAAGTGATTGAGTGATGTCTGGTAACAAAGTTACACAAGACTCGAGATGAGTTTTCTGTTTGCTTTAACACAAATCTCACTTATATAGTTATTAAACTTTATCAATACAAACACCTAAAGCCTAGCTTCTTTGCTCTCCCATATCTTATCTCCTCCAATATTTAAAACAAATGTTCCAAATAATGACCTGAAAAGTAGCCGATGACACTTATCACTAGTCAACTTCATGTAGTTACATTCAAGGCGTTCGTACATTCAAACCAACTTAATGCAATCTTAAAGTTTGACTCTAGTTTGTCCATGAATAATTTTTTAATTCCATTTTGTGTTGTTTAATTCCAATATTTATTAACCCTATCTGTCATGGGCGAGGGCAGAGTTTGAGCCCCCAGAGAGTAACAGCGATCGAGTTGTCGCTGACATTTTAGCCAAAAAATAGCCATTTTTGAGCCCTAAGTTTTTTTTTTTTTTTTTTTTTTTTTGAAAATTAGGACTTTACCTACCTTTTTGAGACTTTCTATTTAGAAACTAGTATAAAATGAAAATTCAGACCAAATTTTAGGTCTAGAGAATGTTCTCAGAAGCAGTTAACGCTACCCCCGAAACCTAGAAAATCGTTATTTTTGGCCTACAACGGCCGTAAATAATTGACGGCGTCTTTCTAATGTGATGACGTCACTATAATTTTGATGGTATGATTTTGTAAATCTAAGATTTTACAATTAGTGTGCATAGTTTGATTACTCAAGAATTATTGCTTCTTAAGAAATCGATGCCAATCCCCCCCCCCATTCCCATGCCAATCCAGGTCAAAAATACCCCGACAAATTGGGTTGATTCGAACAAACTACAGTATTCAGGTCGATATTCGACTTACATGCATTACATGAGCATTCGAACCACCGGAGTTCGAAACATGATTTTTTTTTCTATTCATCCGCATTTTGATCCAATGAAAATACAGCAATTTGTTGAAAAGTTTAAGAGGAAGTTATGATTGGCTCACTAAGGCTTGGTTCGCGCGAAAATATGTTGGCGGGAAAGGTGAAAACTGCATGGTTTCAAAACGTACTGAGGTGTTCTGAAACTTCCAAAATTTTCTAGCTACAAGCTGGCCATAGCTACACAACCACTTAGCTAACACTTTTCCTATTTAGTATGGAATTTATAACTAGAAAAAAGAAAAAAATAAGCCAAAGTGCTAGTTTGTATACTCATGGTGAAAAGTTAAAACATCGTTTACAGCTCTACAAAGGTGTGCCAACAGATGAAATCACTTTGGAAGACTTTGAAAAGTTTGCAGTCGATCGATTGAAACGTAAGTTTAACATATAAGATTAATCCTTGTTTCAGATTAATCATAAAATATTATTAAGCAAATTGGAGTATTATGGGTTAAGACGAATAAGCTATAACTGGGTAAAAACGTTTTTATGTGACCGACAGCAGTATGTAAAGATTGGTAATGATGTCTCTGCAGTCAAGCACATAACTTATATGGAGTACCCCAGGGCTCTGCCTTAGGCCGGTTACTTTTTCTAATCAATATTAATGATTTGTATACAGCATTAGAGTTACAAGCTCCTCTGAAAACACTTATTGATAACATATTCTCAAATATGGTTGATGATAGAAATATATAGACCCCTTGTGTTTGTTTACATTTTCGGCAGATTGCATCATGGTCATGTGACAAAATTGACAATTTGAGCAGGAAAAAAGATGCTGAGGTTAAGTGACAGCGTAACTAAAGACTAACCCATTGCATTTCGTCTTGAAATATGTCAAACAAATCATCAAAATATCCAATCAGTTCAAATTTTTATTCATACAATTTGGTTCTTCCTTCTAAATCAGTGGTTGTTTACAACTCTTGCCTTTGTGCTAGTATCGCTCGCTCATTTGCCTGCTCAAATTTTTTTGAAGGTTTGGAACGAGTTTGTCAATCACGGAAAATGGTAAACAAAGTCAAGGGGTCTATATCTGCTGGGAATCTTTCTTTGGGGATTTCTGACCACCTTGCCCAGTTCTTTATTTACAAGACAAAAGATTTGAATGAAGACCTTGAAACTGAGGAAAGCTTTCGTGATTATGCATCTTTTGATTCCGAAAGCTTTTAACCTTGCTCTGTTGATTGGCAACCTATTTGCAAATAGAACAAGAAAATATAGATCTCTTGCTTGATGTTTTTCGTGAGAAAGTCTCTGAAATATTTGATGAACACGCTCCTTTCAAAACTAAAAAAATGAAAAAGAAATTTATTAAGCATAAAACTTGGATCACCAAGGCTTTAATTAACTGCATTAACAGAAAGAACAGGATGTATAAAAAGTTTTACAACTGCTCTGGAAAAAAAAGCTTAGGCGATGATTACCAGAAGTACAAAAACTAGCTGGTGACTCTTATTAGGAAAAATAAAGATTTCTGTTACAAGCAGTATTTCAAAGATAATAAACACAAGACTATCAATATCTGGAAAGCTGTTAAAGAAATAATAAATTTCAATATAAAAACTAACGGATAAATGGACGTGGATATTCTGCCGGTACCAGCAGAATAAAGAAAGACCCCTCTTTATTATGCTGGTTTATAATTTTTTTTTAAATTTTAATCTTTTAACAATGAAATATTAATTTTAAACTTACATCCCTCTATGTTTCAAAATAAAAAAAAAACAATAAAACTTTTGTTGACTTCGGAACCCATAAATCAGTTTGTTTCTTAAAAACATATCAAACTTTTTGGAAATGAAAAAGTGAGCATGCGGATGTCTGTGAAACCAAGGTTTTGTGGAAGGATTAGCATTAAAAAATTGGGTTGTTTGAAAAATATCTTTACTTCCGTTTATAGCTACTGTTTAAAATATCTCATCTCATGGTGATCTCATTTATCACGAAAGTCTCATCTATTCATAGAAAGTTTGTGCCTCACCTTGACAAAATTTCTCTTCGTCTACTGTTCAAATAGCCTTTGATGTCGGAAAAATAATCATAGAGAAAAAAAATTATTTAGGGCCCCTTTTCCAGCGATATTTTTATTTTTCCATAAATACTTTGCGAAAAAAAATTTATTTGACAAAAAACTTTTTAGCTTTTATATATATTCACAACCGGTCCAAAAACTAATCCAGTGTTTCATTGTACTAATAGTAGCCATGGCTCTGTCACAAATCCTCAGCACATAGCTGAAGAATTTATTAATTAGTTTTCCACCACTGCTAGTAATCTTGATAAAACTATCAGAAAAGACAATTCTAACTTCAAAAACTACCTTAGAGGATTAGGAAACATGAACTCCTTCTTCTTAAACCCTTTAACTCCAGAAGGAGTACGAGACCATGTATTATTGCTTAAAGACAGGAAATCATCTGGCCCAAATAGCATCCCAAATAAAATACTAAAAATTGCAAAAGATTAACTAAGTATCCCTTTAAGTTATATCTTTAATTTGTCGTTTAGTCAAGGGGTATTCCCCTCTCAGCTGAAATTGGCAGGTTGTTCCAATTTATAAGAATGGAGACAAATTGCTGGTATCAAATTGCTGTCTAATATTAGCAAAATAATTGAAAAGATTGTGCGTGATCGGCTATACAGATTTCTTGAAGATAGAAATTGTTTCTATAAATTTCAATTTGGCTTTTGCAGCGGCCGTTCTATAACTCATGCATTCATGAAGCTTTTGGAAGAAGTACAATTGGCAATTGATAGGAAAGAATATGCTTGCAGTGTCTTTATAGACCTAAGGAAAGCATTTGACACTGTAAACCATGATATCCTTCTGCAAACACTAGAATGTTATGGGGTGAGAGGTGCTAGCCAAAACTGGATGAAAAGCTTTCTTTGTAATCGGAGTCAATATGTGAAAATAAGAAGTCAAAAATCATCAGTTTGTGAGCTTTTATATTGTGTTTCAAGGCCTTCTCGGGGATACTTTACATTTATTAATAGTTTTTGAATTGATTGGAAATATGAACAAATTTGTTTTAATGGATATAAAGCTATCTAATTTCTTTCTTATTTCAAATGAAAAGTCTTCACTTACAATAAGATGCAATATCTAGTGGCACTGGGGGACGTATTATATCGTGAACCCCAAAAAATGAAACCCAAGCTTCACACACGAAGGTAAATCTCAAAAGCTGAAACTTTTGTGCCGAAAACTCTCTTGATGTCAACATTCATACCAATGGGCGTTGTGAACTTGATCAAGAGAGGCCTTATATATTTAAATAAGATAAGATTGAATGTATACTACTAATCTTGAAACACCCCATCTATGGTCTTGCCAGTCTGCAAACACGAGTCATTTCTCGTCTTCCGAGTCATGAAAAAAGTTCCGATACTAAACTGTATAAAAACAAAGTCAGCTGCTGCTAACATAGCTAATAAAACAGTTGAGTAATTTTTTTTTCTTTCAATCTTTTTCTTTACTTTTCTTTATTCAGATCTTATTATTTGATCTTTTAAATCATGTCTAGGCATAGGATTAAATATAAATAATCATCTCCTTGCGAATAAATAATAACACATAAAAAATTGTTGCACATTAAAAAAATATTCGCTTTTAATAAAACTAAAAAAAAATACTGTTTTTTTAAATAACTTACGAAGTGAAACAGAAAAAACTCTATTAATTGTTTTTCTTCATGAATAATTTGATTTGTTTATAAATGTTAAGTAGAAAACTAAAATGACTTTTTTTCGTATATAATTTTAAGTTGATTATTTGTTAATATCTGCTTCATTCATGAATTAAAAAGAACAACTCAGTTACAATGATTTTTTCTTAAGAAATTTTTCTTGAGAAATTTCTGTACTTCGTTGATAGATTTTCAACCTAAAACAACGCATTTCTTATAACCTACAACAATACCTTATTTCTTGATTTCTTGATTTTTTTGGTTCTGATACCAACACAGGCAGGTTAATATTACTTTGTTAAGATTTATTTTTTTATCTCTTGGCATCGTATTTCAATCGAAAATCCTAAACGGCTCAATTTTCATAGCGTCAATAGGATTTCTTCATGTGTCATTTTCTTTTTTGGGACTTTAAAAACTCTAAAAATATATGTTGTGCCAATATTAAAATGCGTAATCGCCTGTGAGCCATTTCAGAACATCCAAGCTCTTCCATGAGCTGCAGTAGATTTCTCTGTCCCAGCATGGATGCGCGTCCACCCGTAGTGACGATGTATATCGCGGATTGGGAGCTTCAGCTGGCCTCTCTTTTGAGGGGTGTCTGGTAGCACTGACTCATAGTAAACATTCAGGTCACCTCCAATTCGATTGGTATACATTGAATAACGACAAGGCTAATGGTATAGCTTTAAAGCTATATTTTGGACGTTAGCATGTAGCAAGGGTGTTGGCTATATTACACATTTTAGCATCAAATTGGCCATTTCTTGCACTTTTGAACAGAAAACCTTTTCTTGCTGAAAAAATATTGTACTGAACTTTTTGATATATGTAATAACCGAAGTGGGAGCCCATGGCGAATTCTACTTTTTAAATCTAGTGAAGCTGAAGCCAAAACTGAACTTATAAAACCAAATTTTTTTCCTCTAAATTGAAGTAAGAACAGAAGAAGTGTCTGAAATTTGTTAATAAAGTTCAAAGCAGTAAAAAATGACCTTAATTCAATTCAGAAGTTCCATTAAAAAAAGCTGAAATAGCTGTTTTAGAGCATCTAAGACTCAAAATTTTCTTCGCACCCAACTATGGTGGGGGCTGTTTTATGAGCCACTATACTAAAATAAATTTCACAATTAGGACAAAACGCTGTTTCTAAAATTTTTCTGGCGGAAGCCCTGGTCGTACATAATTGGAGGAACCAATGAATGGAATTTTTGCACGAACATAGTTATACATTTATGTAAATAGTATATACACTATCATACAACCATTAAAAACATTTACGCATTAGATAATCCAATATACATAGTCGTAACATAGTCGAAAGAACCATAAAATTTTTAAAAACTTATGGCAGCATCATCAAAAGTTATTGAATATAATCGAATGAATCAAGAACTAAAAATGATTATGTTGAACACAATTGAAAATAATCAAGCATTATCGAGTTCAATCGAATACAATCGAACCTAATCGAACATTTCCATTTTTTGGGCGTTCGTTTGACATTCGACTATCGAATCCAATCAAAAATCAATCATTCGATTGTATTTGATTTGATTGAATTCTATTGGCTTCGATAGTCAAATCGTTCGATTGATTACACCAGGTAATCTATAGTGACAATTAATACAACGTACGTTCTGCTTGTGCTCGCTTGACATTAGAGTTGTTCATTAGGAGTTGTTTTTATATGAAATAGTGACTCACATTGAGAACGACTCACATTGACAAAAAATTCAAAGGCTTTAAAATTTTTTTTGAAGTGTGATATTTTACAGAATGAATTATTCTCATATTGTGTAGTAACGAGTGAAGCAATAAAGTAAAGCTCAAAGCTGCCGTTTTCAAATTGCATCAAAATAATCTTTTTTATCAATTTGATCATTTTGCGACGCACAAATTATTATTGAGGCGCACAAATTGAAAGCTGACTAAGTTTGAGAGATGCACTTTCGATAATCTTAGTGCACACACACACAAAACAAATTAATCAGGCCCTAAAATAACTGCCGGTCATCGGACATTGACCGGCAGAAAATCGTCGATGACGGGCAGAGAGGACCTTCAT